>APFE030322070.1:2009-18410 GCA_000404065.3 Pinus taeda
AGACAGAACACCAGAAGGACACCGCTCACAAACAGATCACAGATCAATACCCCAGTATTTTGACGTGGTTAAAACCCCCAGAGAGGGAAACAGTCCACGGCCTGCGCCAACGTGGCTACTACAGGCAATTTATTAATAAAAGAATGAAAATTTACATAAGCTTCTCTCATGCACGGTTAACCTTCAAATGACCCTCCATGCGCTTTAAATAGAATTCATGGACCAATCGGGTGTCAAGCCACGGATCAAGTGTCGGTAATACCGAGGAGAGAATGAACCGTCGGATCACTACATATCGTGATCGTCGGATTGTAAGTTACAAAATGTACAACGGTAAAGAAACACACTTTACCTAACTCTATACTAGACCAAGTTGAACTTAACTATTTCCTATGTGTCGGAATATCCTAACAGTTAATGCACTCCAAGAGAGACTCACTCTGTATCTGATATGTTTTATTTAATCAAAGATTGCTGAAAGCTTGGAGACTGGACTGTTTGATGTATTTTTTATGTCTCTGAAGAGTGAATGAGGGAAATATTGTGTTGCTTTCTGAAACAATAAGTGTTCCTTACCTCTGTTATTTCAATTTCACATATGCTCAAGTCACAGAACAAAAGATTGGTTTAGAATTTGCTTACATGCACTCTATGCTCAGTTTATGTGGCTTCTTAATGTTTTCCTCTTGATTTAGGCATAAATATGGATTCCTTATGGCTCATATTTGCTCTATTTCACATATGAATGACTGTTATCTGGGAATTCTTAGTTGCTCCTAGGTAGGGCTCGTTCATCTTCCTTCTGCTAACCTGATTCAGAGATTCTTTGTTGCCTCTCATTACTTAGCCTACAATCCATCTTCATTTACCTCAAGTATTGTTTTATGAGCAGCTACCTTGCCCCTTTTTCCTCTTGTGACCAAGAAAATGCACCAGCAGTCCTACTCCAAGACTCCATGCCCAATGGTTTGAAACTTGTCACACTATGCATTGCCTCTGTACTTGAAAGCATCCTCCTTCCACCCAAACACAAACAAAATCCCTTGAACCCAATAACTAGCCTAAAATCATCATCAACAAAGCTAAAATCATTAAGAGAGAGCCCTCTCTGATTGCAGGTGGGCTAGAACCTGCAATCCAAATATTGGTTTGTGTTTACCTCGGCCGTATCCCTTTCAGGGGCTTACGGACAACCTGAGTGTTAACAGATGTTATGCTTGATGAACTACCTATGGAGAGACAGTTAGAGGCTCATGTTGAGGTCATGATGGAGGAGGATGAATAACCATATTTGGGTCCAACCATTGATGAGGAGAAGACAAATGCACATGGATCCATTAGGTTTTTTGTACTTTCAAACTCATAGAGGGTCACCTCCTCTATGAGTCTAATAATGATGCTTTTCCTAGATCCAATGCCAAGGATCCTACGTCCATCTCTTCATCTGATTCCTAATGTTAGGTTTTTTGTACTTTCAAACTCATAGAGGGTCACCTCCTCTATGAGTCTAATAATGATGCTTTTCCTAGATCCAATGCCAAGGATCCTACATCCATCTCTTCATCTGATTCCTAATGTTGTCAATGTTTGTTTGTTGTGGATGGTTGTATGTTTTGTGATGTAATAATGTACCACTGAGTTTGGGTTTTGGTATCAGTTGTTATGCTAAAAGATATTGTATGAATTTTGTAATCTGGGTCTAATAGTATAAATGAAAGGCCAACTCCTCTAGGAGCCAATTGAGTGATCCCTTGTGATCAAGTCATATAAAACTATTTCATCTATGCAATCCTTGATGTTTTATGATAATATAAAGTATTTTTAATTTACAAAAA
The DNA here is from genome assembly GCA_000404065.3 of Pinus taeda. Taxonomy (NCBI): domain Eukaryota; kingdom Viridiplantae; phylum Streptophyta; class Pinopsida; order Pinales; family Pinaceae; genus Pinus; species Pinus taeda. The sequence continues at coordinate 3,845 of APFE030322070.1, forward strand.
ATGTAATTAATTTTGAAATAATGTGATTAGGTCAAAATTTAGGAATTACATGACTTAGATTTCATCATCTTTAACACAAGTGTGAGATCATACTATGTTTGTTAAATTGCATTAAGAAAAGGATTCATTTGACTTGTTCCCTAATCAAATGGATAAATTCAAATTTCAACATCAACAGGATCACTTGAATTATAATTAGCAGGATTGACATGGCCAAGTCACTTAGTTAAATCAATCAATTTGGATTTGTGGGCTAGAAGTAGAGTTGTGCACGAGTTGATTACTAATATCTAGCAATCTAGTGGAGTTATAATTAGTGGAACTCATTTATTTTAGCTCTAGTCCTAAATAGAGTCAGTAGGAGTTCACTTGAGTAGTTGTAATTGTTGTTAACTCATTCATCTCTCAGCTAGATAGCCAATTTGCTAAAAATAACCCTTGTTATGAAACTAACTCACAAAAAGATATAAAAGAAATATCAATGCTTTAGAAATCAGCCTCTTCGAGGGGGCAACCTCCTTTAATTACACAAATGAAAATTTCTTGGATGATACAAATGACAAAACCTCCTTTTTATATATAGGAGTCTAAGTGGTCATAGTATAATCAAAGCTGACATAAGAATAATAATATAAGGGCACAACAATAAAAATAGCGGGCTTCTATGGGGCACAATAATAACAATATGGGGATAATAGGGGCACAACAATAACAATAAGGGCTACAATCTTAATGGTAATGGGCAAATCACTAGTATTATAGGGACCTAACGTGCCCCTCTCCTTCAAAAAAGTGTTGTCCTCAACACTTGAAGAGTTCTGGATGCTTATGTATAACATTCTCATCCTCCCATGTGGAATCTTCAGTGGGTAAGTTTTTCCACTTGACAAGATACTTTGAAATTGATCGATTTTGCAGCTATCGAGTTCTTGTTTCTATGACTGCTTCAAGTTCCAGTATGATTTTTTCTTCCTCGTCAAGTTCTGGCAATATTGTTTGAACTGGGAGCTTGTCACAAATAACCTTCTTTAAGCATGAAACATGGAAAACTGGGTGCAATCGGGAAGCTGCAGGAAGCTCCAATTTGTATGCCATAGTACCAATCTTTTGCAACACCTTGTACAAACCATAATACTTTGGTGATAATTTATTATCCTTCTTAGCTTGCTTGAGGGACATTTGTTTATATGGTTGTAGTCGTAGAAATACCCAGTCACTTATATCAAAACTTCTTTCGTTGTGATGTTGATCTACCTATTGTTTCATTCTATTATGTGCCAAAGTTAGGTTATCCTTTAAGAGTTCGAGAACTTGTTGTTGAAACTCGATGTGATCTTCCACTGCTTGAACATTAGAATTTTCTCTTAAATATGATGTGATGGATGGTGGGCGATAGCCATAAAGTGCCATAAATGGGGTCATTTTTGTTGCAATATGGAAGGAAGTGTTATACCACCATTCATCCAAAGGAAACCGTTTGATCCATTGTGTCTGTTTATCAGATACAAAGCAACAAAGATATCCTTCCAAACATTTGTTCAGTATCTCAGTTTTCCCATCAGGTTGAGGATGATAAGATGAGCTATGAGCTAACTGAGTAGCAAGACAAGAAAATAATTCTGTCAAAAAATTTCCAGTGAAAATGGGATCTTTGTTGCTTACAGTATTCTTTGGGTTTCCATGTAGCTTTTGAGTTGTTGCCATAAATGTAGTAGAAATCATATTGGCTTTCAATGGATGAGATAATGCACAAAAGTGTGCATACTTGGTAAGTTTGTCAACTACCACCATGATGACACTCTTTACTTTGGGATTGGGTAAACATGTGATAAAATCCATTGAAACCTCCTCACAATGTTGACTTGGAATGGATAAAGGTTGTAATAGACCCGAGGTCTTAATTGTTTCAACTTTATTTTTTTGGCAAACCAAACATTCTGCCACAAACTTTTGAATATCAGATTTAAGGCCATAACAAAAATATTCCTTCTTAACCTTATGGTAAGTTTTTAAAAATCCTCAGTGCCCTCCTAAGAGAGAAGCGTGCAATTCCATAAGAATATTTTGTTTGAGTTGGGAATTTTGACATAGGTATAAGCAATCTTTGTACCATAACGAATCATTTTTCCCGCTAAATGTATCAGATGTATTGGGATATTGTTATAACTTTTGAATGAGTGCCCACACTTCTTCATTATTATTCCATTCATCCCTTGCTTCGTTTATCCAATTTGGTTGGATAATAGAAATGGCACAAAGCAATGCTTCCACATCCTCATCATTTCTTAAGAGCGCATCTCCCACAACATTTTTCTTCCCTTTTTAATATATGATTTCAAAGTCATAACCCAACATCTTTGTGACCCATTTTTACTGGTCTTCTGAACATAATCTTTGTTCTAAAAAGTATTTAAGACTACCATGACCCGTTTTTACCTTGAAGTGTCTTCCCATTAGGTAGGGTCGTTATTTCTTAAGTGCATGTAGTATTGCCAACATTTCCTTCTCATAAATAGATTTGTGTAAATACTTTCTTTTGATTGGATGACTTTCAAAAGCAATGGGTCTTTCTTCTTGCATTAAAACAACACCAATTCCATTTCATGAGGCATCATATTCCACAATAAAGGTTTTTGTGAAGTCCGGTGTAGCTAAGACCGGTGCTTGGCACATTGCCTCTTTAAGATGTTCAAAGGCCTTTGCTGCTTCCGGAGTCCATGAAAATGCATCTTTCTTCAATAATGTTGTTATAGGGTTGCTATTCTTCCATAATTCTTAACAAACTTGAGATAATACCTTGTCAACCTGAGAAATCCTCGCAGATGCTTTATGGATGTGGGGATTTTCCATTCCTTAATGGCTTTAATTTTGCTACGGTCTACCTTAATGCCTTCATGAGACACAATATGACCCAGATATTCCACCTCTTGTACTCCAAAGAAACATTTGGATCTTTTTGCATATAATTGTTTCTCCTCCAATAGTTGTAGCACCCTGTCAACATGTTCAACATGATCCTTCCAAGACTTGTTGTAGATTAGTATATCATCAAAAAATACTAACACAAATTTTCTAAGGAATGGTTTGAAAATTGAATTCATCAAACCTTGAAATGTTGAAGGTGCATTGGTAAGGCCAAAAGGCATGACCAAAAATTCATAATGACCCTCCTGAGTTCTAAATGTTGTTTTCAGAATGTCTTCATTCTTCATTTTGATTTTATGATATCCTGCACAAAGATCCAACTTGCTGAAGTAAATTTATCTATGCAAATCATCCAATAGTTCATCAATGACGAGAATGGGAAATTTATCTTTAATAGTGATCTTGTTGAGCTCCCTATAATCCAAACACATGCACCATGATCCATCCTTCTTATGCACCAATACTACTGGAGTAGAGAAATAACTTTGACTAGGTTGAATTATACCAGCCTCTGGCATTTCTGCAACCATACATTCAATTTCACTCTTTTGGGCATAAGGATATCTGTAAGGCCTGATGTTTGGAGGAACACTTCCTGGAATCAAATGAATAACATGATCATGATCATGAATAGGTGGGAGACTTTTGGGAGTCTCAACTACCTTAGAATGATTTTCCAAGACTTTTTGGAGATATAGAGAAATAGATGAGTTCGATGTGGGGAACCTCTAGCGAACATAATTGTGCAATTACGCCCCGTTGTTCTTTCTTTAGAAGCTTTATCATTCCATTAGAGCTTATTATCTTTCATGGTTTCCTTGCGATACCTATTAATTCAACTTCCTTTCCTTCCGAAGAAAATTTCATGAAAACTTCTTGAAAATTAAAAGCTATTGTACCCAAGGATTGTATCCATTGGAATCCTAGTACAACATCAACACCACCCATTGGAATGGAAAGAATTGGGGTATTCAATACATATTATCCCATGGATAGCCTTATATTATGGCACTTTCCACGGCAATTTATGGTTCCTCCACTAACAACCATCACTTGACACTCTGGTGTTGGATATAGGAAGCAATTCAATTCCTTGGCTATCTTACAATGAATAAAATTATGGGTACTACCCGAATCAATCAAAACTATTACCTTTTTCTTCTTGATATGTCCTTCTATCTTGATAGTTTGAGGAGTGGTAATTCTAGCCAATGCATTACAAGATATGGTCAGATTCATTTCTTCTTTCTCTAGGGTTTTTTCCTAGTGTATATCCTATTCTTTTGAATTTTTTTGTTCCTTTTCTGACTCCTCTTCACAATCTATGTAAAATAGTTTCTTCTCAACACACTTATGACCTTTAGTGTATTTTCTATCACAACTGTAACAAAGCACTTTTTCTCTTAATCCTTCCAATTGTTGGGGTGTCAACCTTGTAGGTTGTGGAAGGCTAGGGGAAACAACACTTCCATACTTATAGTTGTGAGTGATAGGTGTTGGTCGCTTTAATCGCTTCGCAATTCAAGCTCCACATAAATTATCAACCCGAGGAAGTCTTTTTATTTCAAAGATAATCACGCACTGGATATGCTCAATTTCAAAAGCAGAAACAAGGTTGTAGTAAGAGGAGAACACACAATTATTAATCTCACCAATCTACTGATTTGCATTCTACTTAATCAAAGCCGAGGTCGATTTAGTTATAGCAGAAATAATTTCTCTACTGCAATTACAACAAAGGAAAGTCAACCTGCAAAGAGAGAAATAAATCAACCATAGCAGGAACAGGACCCTATTCCTTAGTGGGGAACTTCAGCACCTGATGCCTGACACTTAATCACACTGTAAGAAAAGTAACTTCAAGAGAGCAAGACCCTATTCCCATGAGCAGGAACCTTCAGCACTTGTTCTCTTGCTTCTAATCACACCATAGACAAAGGAAGATAAGTAATGGGGCAGGACCCTATTCCTCTATACAGGAATCTTCAGCACCTACTTCCCGACATCATTCATTTATCCAACAATAGAAACAGATTTCTCAACTTCAGAATAAATGCATTCAATACACACAGTATCAAGGGAACAGAGTATAACTGTACTGTGTAATCGAGTGTCCAATAGCAGAATTAAAGTAAAATGCAAGACACACACAAAGAGTTAAGAAAAATACAGGAATCAAGGGTGAATCTTGTGAGGAAGGCGGGCCCTTTCCCTCTCACAAGATTCCCTGGGGAAAGAACTAACTTGGAATGCTCAAAAGAAGAATTTATTCATCTGTCAAAGCAACTGATACATTACAGATGGAGACTAGCTCCAGTTCACACAATGTGCTTCTCCTTGTTTACAACCACCGATCCCCTTCTAATGATGATGTCTCCTCCTTTTAAAGAGGAGACATCATTTTCAATTTACATAAGAGTGAATCCATATTATCTCGAATCTGTTCTTTTTCTCAAAACAAATTTCTGTTCTTCAGAAAAAGGTACTGTTACAACAGAGATAACAAGATGGCTATCTTCGGGCTGATCCAGGTAATCGTGTCCTCATACTGCTGCTGCTATTCCACAAAAAGCTTCTTCCAAAATCGCAAATTACGCTTGACGGGATTTGCGTGCTTGACGGCTATTTCAGCAACTGAGTTAACTGTTTCAGCAACTGAGTCAGTTGTTTTAGCAATGGCCGCATGTACTTATCTGCGATCTTTGGACTTGTGTTAGCAATGATACACTTCAATTAATGATAAAATATAAGAGTATTACGGAATTAAATGTAAAACAGATTAAACATATAATAAAGAAGAGGTTTTTGTATACCTTGGGATAAAGTGACTGAAGATGATGATGGGATTCTTTCTAATGATAGTTATAAGGGTGAAGTGGTGTCAAAATATATAGCAAAAATGATGCATAGTGGAGTCCTAACATCCCCCCTAGCTAAAAATGTTGCATGTCCTTAGGCAACCCCTAGTCTGAATCGGAGTCTGAGTACTGGGACTGAGCATGCAAGTTACTCAAGCAGTAGCTGGAGAAGGTGGCATCTGTAGGAGCTCTAAATCCTCCATTATTCTGCAAGTTATGCCATGCCAAGGCTTCATCTCTGTTGGTCAACTGGAAATGACACTGATATTTATCTGAAGGCAGCCATAAAATTGGAAAATGGAAACGATACTCGATCCAGTTTACTCTGCAACGTTGAATGCAACCAATGTAATTGGAAACCCTGGATAATGCAGCTTGAAGGTTGTGAGGATTAAAAGGGTGATAGTCCTGTCTTTCTTTGCATGACTGCTGCCAAAACATAACATTGGCGTTCATTACAGCATTACCTTTCACTCTAATGTGTTGTTGACACTTAGAAAGTGTTGAAGCCTGTAATTGCTGCATGTACCTGTGCATTCCTGGCTTCTGTAAAAACTCATAATATTAGGCTATGAACAGGGCTGGCCTTAAGGGCTCTGGTCTGATCCACAGGAGTTTATTGTCCTCATTGTGACTGCTTGCAGTGAACGCATATTGCCAAGTGAGCTGGTTAGACAAAAATGAGACAAATGCCCTTATTTGTATATCTCCTGCAATTGGAATAAGATTGACTTCTCTATTCTCGGGAATAGCCTCGTTATGGAGGTAGAGTTCACACAGCAAATGCTGATCACTCTCGGGGGCCTCATTAAAGGTCTCAACAAAGTTTTCTGAAGTCATTAACTCATATGGTCTGTCGTTTTTTATTGCTTTTAATTGAAAATAAATGAATCGTTCAGCAAGAAAGAGAGAATAGTTTACAGAGGGTTTACGTGTAGCCATCAATTTCTGGACTAATGAAAACATCAGGGTTATCTTTTCCTTAGACTCTTTGGCTTCCTTTTTGTAGTCCTTAAGCTGTTGCATCATTTGGTCCCACCTGTCCCAATTGGCATATATATGATTCTGCCATTGTAACTTGTGTTGGTGTAACATTATATCTTGTTCTTCAACATATTGCCTCTTCCATTTGTTCATCTGTTCCAACTGATTCCATGGCAAAGTCTGTATCTTGGCATCAACAGTAGTGGGTTGGGACATTGTTTGAATGGCCACATCAACTAATTGTGGTGGTGCTTCTGTCTGAATGGCTACATTGACTAATTGTAGTGGTGATTCTGTCTGGATGGCTACACTGACTAATTGTAGTGGTGATTCTGTCTGAATGGCCGCATCAGCCTGTGAAGGGCAAGATATCTGAGGTTCAGTATGTTTTTCTTGCTTTATAGAGAACCCTACTGGTTCTTGTGGAGCAGTAGGGTTTTCTTCTTTTGTTCCAGTTGATGTAGATGCCTCAGATAAAAGAATTTTAACTACTTTGTAGCCTGCAGCATGGTAAATGTTGCCACACTCATGGCACATGTATTCCTTGCATGGCTCCTTATTCTGCATTGAGGCTACCTGTGCTAACGTATAGAGGTTCAGTTCTTTCTCAAAAGCCTCTCGAGCCATGGTTAGTTCATTCTTGTATGCTTCTAATTCAACTTTGAGGAATTCATTTTCCTCGAACAGAGATGTCATAGTATGTAAACCCTGTACACTGGCTGACTCCATTGGGGTAGTCTGTTGATGCACAGGCGTAGCTGGTTCTTGTGTTTCAGCTACTGCTGATCTCCCACTATCGTCATGCTTGGTGTATTTTTGTTCCGCAGTGGCTGGTTCTTGTGTTTCAGCCACTGGGTCAGTGACTGGTTCTTGTGTTTCAGCCACTGGTTGAGTGACTGGTTCTTGTGGGACAGTCACCTCTGGAGCTATAAACAATGTCATATTATCCCGGGGCACTGGTTCTTGTGTGGCAGTACCTCCGGATGAGACAGATTGGGGGATTTGAGATGGAGATAAGGGTTTTAACAAAATAGTGGCGGGGTCAGGGGAAATGAGGGTGGGTTCTGTCTCGACAGTTGTTTTCTTTTTTCTTTTTGGAAGGAAGGCGGTGAAATCGCGACCTTTCCTTTTCTTTGAAGGGCAGGGTTCTTCTCTGGGGGAAGGGCTTTTGGAAGAAGTAAGGACTTGGGATCTAGCCCTTGTCCGTGGTCTGGAAACTGAGCCAGTTGGGGTTTTATTCCTTTTGCGAATGGGTGGGGACGGCAGTGTTAGAGAGTCATCACTAGGGACAGAAATAGTGGGGCCAGTTGACTTTGCTACTTGGGGTGCTGTCGCGGTTGGGTCCATTGGGGAATGCGGAGTATCGTCCTACTGTCCTTCATAGGGAATTTCTGGAAGGTCGTGAGGACTTCCGGGTTGTTCGGACGTTTGACCCTGCTGGGGAATTTCGGACATCTGGGGATCAGGAAGTGGGGCATGGAGAGGGGGGTTTTGTTGAGCAAGACCCCTCTGTATCAATAGCTGGCATAAACGGTGGTGGGTGAGGGATAACAATGGAAATTTGGAGCGTCTACAATAATAGGACATGTTTTTAATACAACCAAGCAGATAATAGGGGATATTAATCAGTCGTGCATTTCTTAAATGGTTCATCAAAACAAAATCATGGTTGTACACTACCTGGTAGCGCCCTTCACATGTTAAATAGTGTTTGATGAACTCTGCCACTGATGGCCATGGTTGGGGAAGTGAATGCAGACTAACCCCGCGGCCTCTGGGTTCCACTCGCTCATCTGGACGAAGAAATTCTTGCTGCGCGTTGAGAATAACCTTCTTTCTGCTGAACCAGCGAATCCCTGTAGCTGGCAACCCTGATACCTGAACTATGTCCTCCTCTGTTACTGAAATGCGAACCCCTTGGACCATTGAAAAATCGTCTTGAAGGTTTTGTGCAAACTCTAAGACTTGTCCCTGGTCAAATTCACCCAATCTTTCAAAATATACTGTCCATCCCGCTTGTTGGAATATCTGATACACTTCGGGGAACAATTGCAGAAGATTTACAGAGCCGGGCTCATGTCTAACAGCCGACCCTCCCATGGCTATTTCTTTGAGTTACAGACGGAGGCTCTGAACACAGTAAACACAGACCCCAACTTGCACTAGTTGCTGCAACAGAGGCTGCAAGGTAACGATGACGGTAATGGATATGACAAAGGACGGAGGATTGATTAATGCAGAGTTATTGTTATTTTTGGAATTCCCCCCCCTACGTACGGTGTAATAATGATTAGGCGTGTGAAGATCTGTAATCATTGTGAATGAAATCCTCTCTTTAATATACTTTAACTGAATTACATTAAAACCTCATACCTTATATTTTTACCTTTTAATAATTTGAAGTGTCGATTGCTTCAAAAACTAACTTTAATGTGCGTGGAAGAGTCTATTAATTTTTCTGAGGTTTAGAACAGGAGTGTAATTGGATTTGGTCATTGCTGAATAGTTTTTCACCGAAAGGATCTGAAGTATAGTCATGGAGAACAAAAACTTATGTAACCGCGAAGAGACATAATGTTTTACGATGACAGGTTGCTGAAACTGGTGTTTGAGCAACGGGGAAAAAAATGAACGATACGGGAGAAATGAACGACAGGTTGCTGAAACAGGGGTTTCAGCAATGGGAAAAATGAACGATACGTTGCTGAAACAGGTGTTTCAGCAACGGGAAAAGTGAACGATACGTTGCTGAAACAGGTGTTTCAGCAACGGGAAAAGTCAACGATACGTTGCTGAAACAGGTGTTTCAGCAATGGGAAAAATCAGAGGAATGATATAAATGACTTAGGTCCGTAACCAATGGGGAAAATGTTTAATAGGGGATAATTTTAGTAGTAAGGGATGGGAAACACTGATTGAAGGAATATATTTCAGGGATGGTAGGGGTGAGAATAATGGGCTAATGAAAATAATGGAGGGGTATTGATAGAAAAATAGGGTAACATGATGGAAGCAACTTCTGTGTTGAAGCTTCAGATCTTCTCATGATGAATCTGTCCTTCCTTAATGAGCCTTTTCCAGAATCTGCAAAATTCAATTATAATATACCAATCCTTGGCAGGGATTATTAGTACTAAATCTAATCTATTACTAGAAATATAGTGCAGAAAATTAAATATTGTGAGGGGCAGAAGATTCCCCTAGAACAAGATAATGAATATCAGTCATCCAAGCAGTCTTAAAATCTTCTTTAGAAACAGGGCATTGATATAAATGGAGCCTATGGCCATTGACTAGTAGAGGTGTTTTAGCATCATCAATTGTTAAAAGTGTTACCGTTCCATTTCGAAAAACAACATCTACTTCATATGGTCCAAGCCAGCGTGTACGTAGCTTACCCTGAAAGTTTTCAAACCGAGAGTCATACAGTAAGGCCCAATTACCTTTTTGGAACTGCTTGTGTTTGATAATTTTGTCATGCCATCTCATCCTTTGTTGCTGTATCATGTTTGTTTGATGGATGGCATCTAATCTTTTTTCATCCAACTCCAAAAGCTGTTGTAGCCTAGCTGTCTGCACATCAGTTAAATCAAGATTAACAGCTAAAGCAGTTCTTAGAGTTTTAATCTCAAATTCCACAGGAAAAACAACATTTTTACCGTAAACCAATTCATAGGGAGAAAAACCTATAGTATTTCTCCAAGTAGTTCTGTAAGCCCATAATGCCTTAGGGAGCCTTTGGGACCAATCCTTCCAGTTGTCCTTCACTGTCTTAGTTAGAATGGCCTCTAAGACTTTGTTTGTGCTTTCCACCTGCCCATTGGCCTGGGGGTGGTATGGTGTAGTCATTCTATGTTGAATATGATACTTGTGAAGGGTAGATTTGAAACCATGAGAATTGAATGGAGGTCCTCCATCAGTAACTAGCTCTCTAGGAATTCCAAATCTAGTGAAGATTTCTTCAAATAAGAAAGCTAGGACGGCCTCTTCATTGGCTCTAATAAGTGCTTTGGCCTCCACCCATTTAGTCATGTAGTCTGTACAGACTAGTATATAAGTTCTTTGATTGGATGGAGGGTTAATGGGTCCTATGAAATCCAAGGCCCATCTTTCAAATGGTTCAGAAACTACCTGGGGGTTTAATGGCATTTGATCTCTATGATTGGATTGACCCATTCTCTGGCAGCTGTCACAAGCCCTTACATATTTCTTTGCATCTTTAAATAATGAGGGCCAATAGTAACCCATCCTCAGAATTTTGTGTGCTGTTCTCTTATCAGCGAAATGCCCTCCACAAGGGCCATCATGACAAGCTTTCAATATGTCATACACTTCATCTTCTCTAATGCACCTTCGGATTTCCTGGTCAAGCCCAGTGTAGAAAAGACACCCATTTATCCAGCTGTACCTGGCACTTTGTTGAACAATTCTTCTCTTTTCTCTGTATGACAGGTGTGATGGTAATTTTCCTGCAACCAAATAATTAGTAATATCTGCTTACCATGGAGAGTGAGCAGAAACTGCAAATAAATGCTCATCAGGAAAAGAATCATCTACTGGGATATCATTATCAGTTTTTAACCGAGAAAGGAAATCAGCCACCACATTTTCTTTACCAGGCCGATCTACAATTGTGATGTCAAATTCTTGCAACAATAATAGCCATCTGGTAACTCTAGCATTTGTGACAGACTTGTTCATTAAGTATTTAATAGTTGAATGATCAGTGTGCACAAAAGTAGAATAACCAGTAATATAGTGTCGGAATTTATTAATGGCATAAACTACTGCAAGAAATTCTTTCTCGGTAACTGTATAGTTAAGCTCAACAGGGGTCATATTCTTGCTGATAAAATATATAGCATAAGGAAGATGATTTTCTTCTTGTCCCAAAGCAGCTCCGATTGCGATGTCTGAAGCATCAGAAGATATGTGAAACGGAAGGTTCCAATCAGGCCCCCTCAAAATAGGGGCAGTAGACAACTGATGCTTGAGTTCTTCAAAAGCTTTCTGACAAGAATTAGTCCACTTAAATTCAACATTTTTCATGAGCAAGACAAATAATGGTGAAGCTATTTTAGAGAAATCTTTAATAAATCTTCTGTAGTATCCAGCATGCCCTAGAAAGCTTCTCACATCAGTTTGAGTTTTAGGAACAGAAAGATTCTGAATGACCAATATTTTAGATGGATCTACCTGAATACCTTGAGACGAAATAAAATGTCCAAGCGCTATTCCTTCATTCATCATCATATGGCATTTTTCAGTACTTAGGGCGAGGTGAGCTTGTATGCATCTTTTAAGTACTTTTTCAAGGTTTTGTAATGCATCTTCAAAAGACACAACATAAGGGGTAAAATCATCCATAAATATTTCCATAGAATCATTCAGCATATCAGAAAAAATTCCTATAACAGCTCTTTGAAAAGTTGCTGGTGCATTACATAGCCCGAATGGAAGAACTCTATAGGCAAACGTTCCCCAGGGGCTGGTGAAGGTGGTCTTGTCTTGGTCTTGGGGTGCAATTCTTATTCGATTATACCCACTGAATCCATCCAAAAAAGAAAAGAATTTCTTCCCTGCTAGATTGTCCAACACTTGATCAATGAAAGGTAAAGGAAAGTGGTCCTTTTGAGTAGCTTTATTTAAAGCTCTATAGTCAACACATACTCTCCATTTCCCATTTTTCTTAGGGACAATTACTAATGGGGAAACCCATTCACTGTCAGATATGGGATAAATAAATCCCGCATTAAGCAATTTTTGAAGTTCTTCCTTAACAATTTCTCGTAGATTAGGGTTCATTCGTCTTTGGGGTTGACAAACAGGTCGACATCCTTCTTTAATGTAAATTCGATGAGTACATAATTCAGAAGAAATGCCTTTCATATCCGTGTAATCCCATGCAAATGCCTCCTTATATTCATGCAATAACTTCATTAATTGCTGTGTTTCAGCATCTGTTAAATCAGGATTTATGTTTAATGTTTTGCCGGGTTCAATTTCAACTGTCACACTTTTAGATGAGGTTGTGGTTAAAGTCTGGGATGAATCTTCAGATTCAATCTTTTCTTTCACATCAGTTTCAAAAATTGCAGTTAATTGATTGTGTGTTTCGGCAATGACAGAAGAAGGTTCACAAATAAAATTATTAATTATTTCATCCTCTGTATTGTCTTTTAGAGTTAAAGCTTGCCCAATGGTTAAAATAGGCTGAACAACATTATCATCATACTACATCCATATAGAATCTTCATTATTAACTACTGGTGTAGCGTGGGGATAAAGAGTAAGCTGTTTTGTTTCATAACCATTAGAGATCGTCATTGAACCAGATCTGCAACTAATAAAAGCATCAGCTGTGGCCAGCCATGGCCTTCCTAGAATTAAGGGGTGTCCCCCCAGCTTTGTTTTCGTCTGCAATACAACGAAATCAGCTGGGTATTTCCAGGATTCAACTGAAATAAGTAGATCCTCAACGACTCCTTCAGGTTTAATTGTAGAACGGTCAGCCAACTCTAAAATGGTGGGTGTATCTCTGATTGTGTTATTCACCTGTAGCAATTGTGAGGTTTCAAGGGTCATTATATTAATTGCAGCACCTAAGTCTACCAGAACTCGGGGAATCATTGTTTTACCAATCTGAACTGTGACAGTAGGGTGACCAGGGTCACCATATTTCACAAGAGGGGCTTTTCCAGACATTAATGCAGACAAGTCTCCCATCACATGTACTGTAAGGGGATCCTTGGTTTTCCTACCAGGTTTCTTAACGCAAATATCCCTTAATGTTCTGGCATAAATTGGTACATCTTTTAATGCTTGTAAAAGTGGAATTTTAATATACAAGTTTTGCAATTCCCCTAGAAAGTTAAAAGTAGGTGTTTCAGTAGTTCTGGTAAAAACCAGACGCTCGGGGAATGGTGGTTCTGTTATTTCATCATTCTTGTTAGAAGGTTGTTGTGCTTCTTTATGTTTCTCAGTTTTGTTTTTATCCGAATCAGAAGGAGTTATGTCATTAATAATAGGTTCTACTATTTTTCCAGATCTCAAATGAATATCATTACATTGCATAGTAGGAAATATAGACTGATTCTGGATATCAATAACTTGCACAACTTTATTATTGGGGTTAGGATTTGGTTGCACAGGTAGCTAGGGTCTCATTTGGTTATTTGGTGGGGTATTTGATGGTAGAGGGAGTGGTTGTTGGAATTGAGGCAACTGATTTGGATACGGGAGTTGTTGACTTCTCCAATTTGAATTCCAAGGGTTGAAAGAAGATGGCTGCTGTGGGGGCCAAGGAGTCCACATTGAAGGATCAACAAAGAGAGGGTTTTGCATTTGTTGCATGGTTGGGAAACTTATTTGATTAAAGGGTGGGTATTGCATTTGGTTGAAGGGAGGGTAATTTGTTTGGCCAAAAGCAGAATAATTGTTCCAACGATTAAATGGCATGCTAGAGTTCATACCTTGTCCTTTTGGTTGCCATTGTCTTCTTTGAGTCAGCAGGCAAACTGCTTCAGCTTCTTCCTCCGTTGGCTGTAATGCTGCTTTTATTCCTGGCAGAGATGGGCATTGTTGTGTCTCATGATCTTTCTCACAAATGGTGCAGATCGGTATTTTATCCATTGGGCATTCCCTTAGTGGATGTTTGTCTCTGCACTTCGGGCAGAAGACAGCCAGAGTTGTCTTTGCTTCGGCCTGCTTCTTATTAACCTGCAAAGTGTCAATTTGTGAAGCAAAAGAGCTTAACATCTTAGTTTTAAATTCTTCAAGTAAATTACCTATTTCAGCTC
>APFE030322072.1:4988-27575 GCA_000404065.3 Pinus taeda
TTACAACTAGGAACCTGCAGTGTAGCATTGTTCGATTGTTGCTAGACCCCTATTGGGCTAGTAGGGATCGCCTCTATCCGTAGAGGGGATTTACCTATCCAACAGTATCTTTTGCAGTTTATTGAGCAAGGAAAAAGAGGTAAAAGAACTGCTCATTCCTTCTTCATAGATTTAATGAGCCCGAAGAAGGGTAAAAAATTGGGGATTTTTCAATTTAAGAGCGAGAATTTGTCCCAAAAAGCAAGTGCTCCTGTTGCCGCCATAGCTTTTTAATGATCCCGGTGACAAAAACTTGCGATTTTTCAGTTTAACGAGTGAGAAAACTAGCTAAGAGGATGCTTGGGTTATCTTTATAAATTTTTAACGAGCCTAAATAAAAAACTCAAGATTTTTTCAGTTTTATGAACGAGAAAAAGTGCCTAAAAAGAATGCTCTAATGATCTTTTTCAGTTTAATGAGCTAGAAAAAGAGTGTAAAAGAGTTGCTCAGACCATCATCTTATGTGTTTAGCAAGCCCAATGATGACAAACTCAAGGATTTTTCAATTTTTTGAGAGCGAGAAAATATCCCATAAAAAAAAAGTGCTCTTTTGAAAATTGCATGCAACTTTTACTACTTTTCATTCCTGAGGGTACTTTCATCAAAAGCAGAAAAAGTATAAAAAAGCAGTAGTTCCTATCCATATGGGTTCATGCATGATATAAAATCATGGTGAATGGAATACTACCTCTTTGATGTTTTCAAAAAATCATGTCCCCAAAAATAAATATAAGGAAGTTTTTTGATCTTTCACATGCAGTATTTTCACTATTTGAGAATTGTGAGAGTGTTTTGGAGCCAAAGAGGAGCAAATTTTCCATGGACCATTGTAGGAGATCCAGAAAACCATTTGACATGTCGTCAGTCCTAGGTAGAGGCTAAAACCTTGCTCTATGCATTTCTTAACCTTTATTATTAGTTTCTAGGGTGGAATTTTGCAGATCTGAGGTGCCCTAAAGCAGTATTTGTGCACTAATGCCCTTTGGTAGGCCTGTAGGGAGCATTAAACACCTTATACAACTTGCTAGAGGGCATTAATCCTCCTTGTGTACCACTGGGGGGGGGCGTTAGAGCTTAAGGGCGTAGTTTATAACCTCATGTAGTCATTCTTGAGGTTGTATTGCCCCATTTTGACTAATCTTAGGGTTATTTTGCACAGGTTTCAGGCCATAATGACTAGCCTATGGAGAGAACGGGCCCATGATAGTCAAGAGTTGCTGATGTAAATGATCTAGCATGCATACTTGCATTGTGCCACTGTGGTTTAGTGAAGTATGCAAAGTTGGAGCTGATGAAAGGGTAGGAGGATTTATTGAGATGGATTATCCAGTGCTGGGATGAACACGAGCAAGTGTTCAAGGTTGCAGATCATGAGCTGGCTATTGACCATGATGACATATATTTTTAACTGGTCTATCGTCTCATGGGGCATAGGAAAACCTCATCGGGGGAAGGCCAGACCCACGATCTACCCTAGAGCTAGTGAAATCCTACTGCATCCCTGAGAGTGGGCTATCAACAATAGAGTCCCCATAGAGAGGATAAGGTCTAGGTCTATGAGGTCCATTTTATGGTTGATTGTGTGGTTGGTGGGGTCAAAGAGTCCCCATGTTGCAACAAAGGCCCAACTATTGCTTACAGTTGACTGTGTCTAGCCACAGATGTTCAACTGTTGTGAAGCAATGCTTCACTAGTTGAAGGCAGAGTTAACGGCATGCAAGACTCATACCCAACATAGTTTTGGGTATGGTACTCTCATAGTTTCATTCATTCTTGAGAGGGTATCTGTTATGTGCCCAAGGATGAGCTTAGGTCCCTTTGATTTGAGGGAGTCGAGACAGGGGCGATGGTGATCACTCGATCCTCGCACAAGAGGAGGACCGATCTGGCATTTCTTCAAGGAAGATTTCTTCCAGTGGCTTTGTAGCCAAATTGTGATGATTGATGACTATTCTTGTGAGGGCATGGACTTCCCCGGTCACCCTAACTTGATGCTGCCGCTTGGGACCAACTGGGGTCCTCAAGGTGAGAATGATTTTTTGAAAGTAATTCAAGTATTTTTTAGCTTTTGAATGTTTATGTAATGTTTTTATAAGCTAAATAAGTACTAACATGAAGCTTTATGCTTAACACAAATGTAGCGCCATTACGACCTCTAGGTGAACCCCGCTATATGTGATGAGGAGGCCAACTACCTGCTGGGGGGAGTGATGCCGACAGTCTTTACAAGGTTCTGAGGAACCTGGAGGGCTTGAGCATGGGTGGCCCCCTCTTCCTATCAGGGAGATTCCCGCTCATATGTAGCAGCACACAGTTGGTGTACCTGAGCGGTTTTTGGTTCCTCTTCGGAGGATAGCTAGAGTGGTTTTAGCATTTTAGGAGCAGTAGGCTCTTTTTAGCAGGTGTTTTGGCGTAGCCAATGGGTGTTTGTAGTTGCGGTTAGTAGCCATTTTGTACTTAAAACATCCAAGTTTTGGAATATTTTGATGTAAAAGACTAGATTTTGATCTATATATATGTACATACATTTTGGTATTTTGATGGGGTAAATGTTTTTTAAATGTTTTTGTTAAAAAAAAATTAACTCAGTAAATTTTTACTTTTCATGCATTCTTCTATAGTGAATGAGACAGATGCCATTCTAACACATAGTTAGCTAATGAATCGGCAATTGCATTAAATTCTCTAGGAATGTGTTCATATGTGATTATTTCAAACTGACGTTCCAGGAGTCGTACCCTTAAATAATGACGTAACAAGGTCAAATTACGAATGTGATAACGCTTTGTCAATTGCATAACAACTAGCTGGGAGTCTAACCTGAACACTAGATTGGAGATGTCCCTTGATGATGCTTTTGTGAGAAGTGCAATTACAGACATGTACTCGGAAATATTGTTGGTGGCAGTACCAAGAAAGACTCCTTCGGAACAAAATAGTTCCGACTTAGGTGTGTAGATGACCCAAGCAGCTGATGCAATGTGCCGTGTGCGATGACTGGAAACATCCACGTATCCCACATATGATAAGGGTAATGAAGACATCTGCATTTCAAGAAGGATGTATGAGACAAATACTCTAATAAATATCAAAACAATCCAATCACACCAAAAGGGTAAGAAAAACTTATAAATACATAAAATTACAAAGCACATGCCCAGTGCAATAGTAGGCATAATACTTTTTCAGATAGAGCCCATTTCTGGGCTCGGCGAGTGGGACTCCTTCCCAGTCCTAAAGTTCATATGCCCCTTTTGAGAGGAATTTCTTGGTGACATAGGGACCTATTTGTTGGGCATGGAATACCCCCACAGTAGGTTTTGGGGCTCAAAGCCCAAGTCTTAGTCAAAGGTTTTGTAAGACTCCGCGAATTATGGCCGCGGAGCATGAAGTAGAGGTTAATTCATAGGGTTGTCTACCCTAAAGTAATGTAATGTAATGTAAAGTCATGTCGACCTATCAATGGTTTGTGGACCATGGGATTGTATAAATAGAGCAAGGCTCTAAGTTGAAAAGAGAGTAGAGGATAGAGTGAGTAGCGAAGGAATGGTTCGAGCTTAGAGTAGGATTCTAAGTATATTGGGTCGTAGTTGTAGGAAGAGGCTCTACAGCTGAGTGTGCAGAGGCCTAGTAGAGTCCGCAGCTGAGTGCACGAACCCCTACAACTGAGTGTGCAGGGCGGTGTCGAGTCTGTAAGCGGGATTGAAGATTAATAAAGAGAAGTTGATTCTTATTTTTGTGTATTTCCTGTAAATTATATTCTTTATGTTTGTATTAGTTTATGTATCACGCGCACTGATATGATTATTGAAAATGTTGTAATAACCATAAATCTTACACAGAAAATTTAAGTAATCGGTTAACTGGAAAGGAACTTGGGTATTATATGAGTCGCGACCTGAGTAGGGTTGCACAGAAATAGAAGCACGGGTTGCGAAGGACTAACAAGTGTGCGTAGCAACGGGTTAGACCGCGAACCTCCAAAAGCCCATTAGACATCCCCAGGGTGTGGAAACCTAGTTCTAGCACCCTCCCATACTACTTCGGGTGATACTTCAGTCTGCGCTTCGCAGACTATTGCTGAAAGGGCCAGTAGTACCGAGATTTGCTTAGCTAAATCACCTCTAGACCTGGGTCAATCCCATACAATCCAACACTATCCATAAGGGTTGAAGTGTTCCTACCCCCAAGAGGTCATGTTTTTTATCATAGAGAAAAATAAGGTCTCCCTATCGGTAAGAACGAGGCTTGACCTTTTTGTCATATTGGGTTTTTACCTGGTGCTTGTGAGCCTCAAGTGCCAATTCAGCATCTCCATGGGTTTTGTCCAGTTGATTGAGGTATAGTAAGCATTCTTATTCGACAGTAGTGTCGGGAATGAGTTCAATAGCTATTTGCAGGGAAGGGATCTGACACTCGATGGGTAAAACTGCTTCCAGGCTGTAAGCGAGTTGGAAAGGTGTAAAGCCCATGGTAGTTTTTACTAAAGTTAGGTATGCCCATAGTACCGAATATAAAGTTTGGTGCCAATTGGTTTTATGATTTCCTACCACCCTATGGATCATGGTTTTTAAGATGCTATTGACGGCCTCTACTTGACCATTAGCTTGGGGGTAGTAGGAGAATGATTGATCCTAACAACAACCAAGCAATGATGTTAAATCAGACATCATATGGTTTTGGAAATGAGATCCACGGTCTGTAATGATCGTACGGGGTACACCAAAATGACAGATAACCTGATCGAACAAGAATAGCACTGCGGTTTCTCCATCGACTCTATAGGCGGGAAGGGCTTCATCCCATTTCGTGAAATAGTCCATAACTACTATGATATAGTTGTGTCTAGCAGAGGATATGGGATTGCAAGTTACGAAGTCTATCCCCCATTTGGAAAAGGGGCCGACAGAGATCACCGGGTGCAGTAAGGCCAGGGAAGCGTGCATTTTTTTGGTGAACACATGACAAGAATGGCATTGGTGGATGACCATGACACAATCTTTAAACAAGGTTGGCCAGTAATAGCCTGTGCGCAAGATTTGCTGTGTAGTAGATATGCAAAAAATATGACTGCCACATGCCCCAGCATGGTAGTCATTTAAAACATGTTCTGCATCTTCATGAGTGAGGCAACATTGAAGAACTCTATCTACACTGCGACGATATAATGTATCGTTAATCACTAGATAGTGTTGCGCTTGGTGGCGGATGGGATGATGGTCACCTGTCAATAGTTCGGGGAGGAACCATTGTGCTTGGAGGTAGACAAGAATGTCACCGTACCAAGGGTTAGTGGTGTCAATAAGATAGATAGCTTCATTTGGAAGAGGATCATGGGCTATCTCATTATGATTGACGATGGGATCCGACAAAAGTTCGGTGAAGACTAAGGAGTTCTTTGCCTTGGGAGCTGTGAAAACGAAATCAAATTGTTGGAGGATCACTATCCATTTTGAATATTTTCCTCCAATTACTTGACAAGAAAAAATATGTCTCATGGGATTCTCCAATGTGATGATAGTAGTCTATCGCAGCAGGATATAGTGTCAGAATCAGTTGAGAACAAAGACGACTGCCAATGACAGCTTTTCCACATGTGAATATCTGAGTTCGAGCCTAGCCAGGCCTTTGGACAGATAATAGATCACATGTTTACTCTGGTCATCATGAGTTTGAACCAAGACCATTCCAAGAGAGGATGGTGAGGTTTCCAGGTATAGAAGAAATTCGCAGCCATAGTTAGGAGCGCTAAGGAGTGGGGCTGATATAAGCACCTTTTTCAAGGCATCAAATGATCATTGAGCTTGATCATCCTACAGATACGACACTCCCTTCTTAATTAGGCACATAAAGCCTTTCGTTAGCTTAGCATAGTTTAAGATGAACCATCATAAAAAGTTTGCTTTCCTTTGCAAACGTTTGCTGTAGAATGGATTGTGGTTCAGGCAATTGAGGAATTTCCTTTACCTTATCGAGATCAACCCTAATCTCGTACTTGGATACAATGAATCCAAGTAAGCATCTAGAATTGACATAGAAAATGCATTTATGAAGATTCAGGTGGATGTTGTAAAATCGACACCTAAGAAAGATTGCTCTTAAATGGTTTAGGTGCTACATTCATTGCTTGGAATGGGTTGGAAGGTCATCCAAGTAAGCTTGAACGATATGCCTGATATCGTGAAATGTGTAGTCGATGGCTCTTTGAAAATTTTCTCCAGAATTCTTGAAACCAAATGGGAGTTTTTGATAGGAAAAGATGCCCCATGGGCAGACAAAGGTGGTTTTGTGCTGGTCTTTGGGTTTTATAACAATCTGGTTGTAACCTGAGAATCAACCCATGAATGAAAATGATTCACAATTGGTGCATTCGTCGATGATTTGATCGATGAATGGTGTCAGATAATTATCCTTGGGACACGCGACATCCAAGTCTCCATAGTCGACACATACACAGATGGTTCCTTGTTTTTTATCGACATGAACCAGATTTGATACATGAAACTATCATGTAACAATTTTTCTACTTTGTTTTTTATGGCTACCATTTTGCGGGGATGGATCGGTCAAAGCCTTTATTGGATAGGTTTAGCATTGTCGTAAAGCTTGATCTCATGCTTGAAAACACACGGATCTATGTCGGGCATTTCCTCATAAGACTAGGTGAATACATCACAAAATTCCTTAAAAAAGTAGGTGAAGCTTGAAATTTCCTCATGGTTGCAATCTACTCCAATCTCGATGTTTTCCATGATGCCTGTCTTGACCGAAATATCGATGAGCAATGTCCTTGAAATATTGCCCATGTTTCCTTCTGCCTCCAAAGTTTGGATAGTTGTATATGGTGAGGAAATGATTTCTAATATGTCAGGGGATAGGATTTGAAGAGGCATCATGTTCAAATCAGATATCGAAACGCGATGGTGTGAGTCCTCCCAAGGTCACTCTTCTAAACTCATGATTTCTTGAATAGCTTCATCCATAGGTAGGACTTGATTGAGTGGATCAAAAGAAGGAGCATTTATGGGAGGGGCGGTGGTATCGTTGGCTGTAACCAAAGTGACTAGAGATGTAGATGTAGATTGAATGGCTTGGTAGGCCAATTCCGTCAGTGACAACAGCATTTGTTATCTGTATATGTCAATGTTTGAAGGAGCCGGTAGGATCCATGGATAGGTCTGTTCATGAGGAATAGATGAAAGTATATTGACTGTCTATGAAAGTTGGGGCAGCTGAAGAGGGAAACAACCCATGAGGGAATAAGCCTTTAGTAGATAGGTACTGATACTGATGTAAGAGTCAGGTACACCACCTACTAGGGGTACAGAGCCACTTGGAAATGGGGAATAATCAGGGGTGCAGAAGGATAGCTGGTCCACTATAACTACCTTTCCATCCAATGGAAATGGGATGATGCGAAAGACAGTAGATATGATGGTTGTCATGGCATATGTCCAACTGTGACCCAACAAGAGATTATAGTCAAGTTTTTTTTATCTATGACTTCTATGTCCACCATTACCATTTTCCCATACAAAGTGATGGGGTAGCTAGCTAGGTAACCTTTTGGCATGAAAAAGTGGCCATCGAAAGCTTTAAGGGAATTCGATGGCAGGGATAGGGTTGGAGAGCCCAGAGTGAGCCAACATGAAGTCGACATGATACAGCTAGAAGCACCTTTGTTAATGACAGTTTTGTGTATACCTTTACCTTTCAAAAAAATTTGCACTTGAAATGCAAGCTGGAGGGAAAGGGGAGGTTTACACTTTTCCATGTCGAAAATTGGCAGCACAGAATCATGTGGGTCGATACCACCAATAGCCAAAATAAAATATTTCCTTTGTGTTGGACATGTTTGTAATACTTCAAGTGCCGACATAGTCGATGGTGCTTGCGCCAAGTCTTCTACAATGTTGTAGTTTTTGGAGGCACATGCAGATGTATTCTGTGTTGTGTGTCGAAGTGCCCCTTTAGGGGGGTGAATTGAAAGGTCAGCAACTAGCCTTTTGATATGAAAATCATTAGGTGGTGGTGGGTTTTGACTTGAGGAAGGTTCCTCTACATGAGTGACAGGAGCTCCATAGGGGTTTGGCTCTTATTTGTAGATCTACCGTTTCAAAGGTATAAATGGTAGAAGATCCTTCACCAGCTGAAGGATGTTGCGAACCACCATTGCCCCCTTGCAGGGGTTCAGGTTGGTTTACAATAAGGTTTTGCTTCTACTAAGTGGGGAAAGGATTATTAAGGACAATGAGGGTCCTACCAGTATCCTTTTTAGCAATGTGTTCTATGCATTCCTGAAGACGCGAGTAGTGATAGGTCATGTGGTCTTCAACACATATTTTGCAAGGGAATCTGGTGAGTTTATCCTTTCCATCATCAGGAGGCGCAAGGACCTTCTGCTTTGGGTTTTGCTTCTTTGTTGACTGCTCCTCAGAAGGAGCAGTCTTTTTCTTATTATTCTTGTTCTTACCACCGGGTTTTTGCATAGACTGCACAGATTTTATCGCAGTGGTAGGAAGAGCGGTTGATTTGGTAGATGGGTCCATTGACATCTGGGCAATGTGACTGCTAAGTTGTTTTTATAGCAACCCCAAAGGTTGAGCCAATAATACCATCAGCGTGCACACCGAGGTGCTGAGTAGCAGAAACATTGGAGTTACGAGGGGCATTGGGGATTACGTCGTAAAGAATGCTAGACTGTGAATATATCAAATCTAAGTGCTGGGCACGACGTATGAATTGGTCTTCTGTGACCGCACCACCTAAGGCGACATCTTTAGTGATTTGCTGGAGTAGGGACTTGGTGAACCAATCCGTTAAGAGATAGTCTAGGAAGGGATCTTAGACTAACCTCCGCCTATGTATCCATTCATGTATATGATCAGAGATGTGGGTGGCGATATCCTAACGTAATGAACTGAGGAGCTCTATCCAAGTCTCATAGCAGATGGTAGCTAGAAATGCTTCAAGAATTCCACCACTAGAGTGTCAAAGGTATTTACTGACATGCGTGGTAACTCAATGTACCACTTAACTGTGTTTCCAGTGAGGGTGCAGGGAAAAAGATGTAACTAGACACTATCATCCACCATGGAGTTTGAAACACACCAAATATGATAGGTGGTGATATGGGTGCCCAGATCCTCCCCTTGTTTCCCTTTGAACTTGGTGATGTCTGTTGGTATTTTATGTAGGATGGGCGCCCAAAGTAAGTTATGATAGATGGGGTCATTTGTAAGTTTGTACAAGACAGGGATATCCAACGTTGCCAAGAAAGGTAGAGTGTGTGGTGCCCTCGACTCGAACCAAGGTGATGACATATGACTTGAGGATCCAATGCAGTCCTCCCATCATTTGAGTCCAATATACATAGGCTACGTGGTATAGTAGTTGCCTCGGGGTATGGCATTGTAGTGTGGATTTACATTGGGAATGTGATGTTGGGGTATAGAATTGCCCCCAGGATAAACAATGCCCCCTTGACTCATCTGAATTTGTGAGTAGGGTGCCCCCATGGATTGGTTGGGACCTCCTTGAGGATTCTTGCCCACCACAGAACTAACCATATGCCATTGATTGACATAAGGAATTCTCATGTCAATCAGTGACTGACTATGCATGCCTGAAAATGGAGGGGGAATTGTTACGTTCCCAACCGGTATATGCATATTGGGAGTGCCCCCATATACTTGAATCTGGGGGTTGAACTGTACAATGGATGCCAACCATATTGTTAGTTGAGGGGACCCATGCTAACCATGCTATATTGAGCATTATAAGGAGTGTTGTATCTAGCACTTGTTGAAGGTATAGAGTTTGACTCTAATGGGGTGGAACCTGGCATAGGCTGGGTGCCGCTCGTGGAGGGTGTCATGTGAGGGTTTGTACCTGAGACAAATGGGACAGTAGGGTTCACCATCAATGGTGTGGTGGTGATTGTCGACTGGGGAAGTGGGGGGGGACAAAAAGTGTCCACAAAGTTCCATGACCCATTAGTCGTCGAGGGGCGGGATGGAAATGTTCCAACTAAAGAAATAGGGAGTACAGGTGCCAAGGGAATCAAGAGTGGATCCAACGGATTCGTGAGTGGAGGGTTAAAGGGAGGAAGAAATCATTTGACAAATAAATCCTCCAGCAAACTTGAATTGTTAGTTGTCCAAACAGATTATGTGTGAGATCTAGGAGACTGATTCCTCGAAGATGGGGAATCCAGTTCACTGGTGCTCAATGGATCTTCCATAATGAGTGGAGGAAGTCCTAACAATTGTCTAGATTGATGATGAGGGTAGGATGTAGCCATGGTGATCGTTAATTTTTATCAATAAATTTTATCATGATATTTGTTAAAGTCTCAATGATAGCACATGGGTACCTAAAAAATATAAAAAATATATTAAGTTGATCAATCAACAAATAGAGGGAAATGACCTTGCATCGATCACTGGAGATGAAACCTAGTATCACAATGAATAACAGAGAGGGCTGGCCAAATGTACAGTTACGGTTACTCTAGAGCTTCACCTAAACCTCATATTGAGGGGTCAAGCACTCTCGTGAAGACAAGCACCCTCCCAAAAACTGAAGACAGAGTAGGTCCATCAATGTTAGGTACCAGGGTAGTCCGCCCTAGTCACCTTGTGTAAGTTTGATCTGATAATCACCCTATGAGTGATCTCAGTTAAGAATTATTAAATGGAGGTATTACAGACTCATGTATTGGTGTGTGTCTAGGTTATTTAAGCAACGGATCGATCAAATTGCAAATACATAGATACTTGAAATGGAAGACAGCAGAGAAACATAGTAAGCAAATATAAGAACACAAGAAATTAATAAGGAGTTCACCCTATCTTCCAGGGCTACATCTCCGGTCCAAATTTCAGTGGTGGCCTTCTTTATTGTGTCTTAAAGTAGAGAATTACAAAGAAGGAGCTCAATATGAGTCTCTTGTCACAGGACAGCTTGGCAGGGTGGTTCTTGGATTCCCCAAGCCACTAGAGTACACACAAACTCTTGTCCTTACTAGCTTTTTGACCTCTCAAGTATATAATGGAAGGAGCCCAATGTGGTGCTTGGTCCTGACAGATCCCTTTCAGGGACGGCTCGAATTTCTCAAGCCCTCTGGTGCTCGACGCTGCCTTTGGTCAGCTCGGCTCTCTGTCTTCTCACTGCTTTTTGCTTTCTCTGTCTACTTTCTCTATTCTTCTACCATGTATCTCCGTGTTCTGCTGGTCTGTGCATGGCTTTAAAGCCACTTGAGCTCATGGCGGTTTGGTTCCTCTTCCAACTCCATCGGATCACCTGCTATAGCTTCGCTTGGAGTTCCCTTTTTTGGCATCATCATCAGACTCATAGGGAGTGACTACTTGTCTTCCTGCAAACTGTGCTAGCTTGCTTTGTCAGTTTGGTTCTTCAGTTATGTCGTGGAATGAGTCAACTGCCACCTTAGCAGTCAAATCAGACCTCAAATTATTTTATATCATGGCTTAATCCCTTGTTAAATCTGATCTTATTGTCGGGTGTGATATCAGCCATTAGATCTAAATCCCCCAGATCCAATGCCATCCGCTCATTTCACGCGGTTGACTTGCTTGATCGTTAGTGTGTGATGAGTGGCAATTTTCTCTCTCTTCCGCTTGCCACACGTCGGGCGCTGAGTGGAACCACTCCATTTTCACCAAATCTATTTACCACCCAAGGAGGCCCGTGATAAATACCACCAGTTTTTAGAGTGTGACTCCTACCTTAGCCTTTAGCCTTTTCCCCACTATTTTCCCGGCTCCCATGCGATCGAGTGCTTGGGGTCCCTCCTTTTCGAAGGTGTTTGCCCAGTTCTCACTTCGAGCTTCCCAAGGGCTAATTTCACCTCCTGCATAGTCTCCATGGGCCTCGGTCACTGTGCTTTGATCGAGGTCCTTGTAGTTCCACGCTGGCTGCCAAATACCACTAGTTTAGAGGTGTTTTTGATTGCTGCTCTCAATTCTTTGAAGTCTAACCTGACCTAGTACAGCCATGGTTCTTTTGATTATTCTTCATGGATCCAATTTGGATCACGACCTTCCCATTGAAAATATTTTGGACCACCAAAAGTTGGTTTTTCAAGCATCGACTAAGTGAGGGTACTGCTGTCTCAATTGTCCAATCCCAATCCATTTTGCACTACTCGGCTTCGAACCTTTGAGACCAATTCTGAGGTACTCAATATCTCCTTTGTGCATTGTACTCACCTTCCTGTCCAAGACTATGTCTTCCTGCAATTCATTTAGATATTCAGGTAGCAGGTCATCAATAGAAGGCAATTGACTTTAATCTTCAGGATCCTCAGTCATTGAAGGTTCAAAAAATCTCAAGCAATTTGCATTTACGACTCAGCAAATGTGCATGTAAGCTGGCAGATCAAGGCGAAAAGCATTTTCACCGATCCTCTCAAGTATCTTGAATGGTCCATACCTAATAGGCTTTAGCTTTTTACCTTCACCTTGCATCCTATCCTTGTTGATATACAGCCAGACCTAGTCACCAACTTGGAAACTATGCTCCACCCAATGCTTGTTATGCCTTGCCTTGTATTTGGCTTGGCTCCTTTCCAGTTGTTCCTATACTGCCTGGTGGATCTTCTGGATCTGTTCAATGAACCTAGTTGCCTTGTCCACATCACTGTGTCCATCAATGGTGGTTTCTTTACCAAAGAAAAAATCCAAAGGAGACCTTGGTGTGAAACCAAAACATGTTTCAAAAGGAGATCTCTGTGTAGAAGAATGTTTTGCTCTGTTGTAAGCATGTTGCACATAACACAAGTGTTCATCCCAAAGCTTAGGATGTTTGCTGCAATATTCATGGAGTAGTTGGATCATTGTCCCGTTAACTACTTCTGTTTGGCCATCGGTTTGTGGTTGAAAAGTTGTGCTCTTCTTCGGTTGGGTGTCCATCAGTTCCCACATACTTGAGAAAAACTTCCCCACAAATCGGGTGTCTCGATCAGATACAGTAGAAGTGGGTAACCCAAAATGAACCCATGCATGTTCAAATAATAGTTTTACAGTTTGTTTAGTTGTAATCTACTTATTACAAGGTATCAAAATGCACATTTTGCTGAACCTATCCACAACCACATACAGATAATCATGAACTTTTCTAGACTTAGGTAGTCCCCCAACAAAATCCACGGAAACACTTTCCCAAGGGTGAGAAAGAACTGGTAATGGAGTGTACAGGCCTAGTTTTCTATTGTTGGGCTTGATTTTAGCACACATAGTACACACTCTTACATATCTAGAAACTGTCTCACTCATTTTTGGCCAATAGCAAAATCTTTGTAGTTGTGCAACTATTTTACTTACCCCAAAGTGACCTGATATCAGAGAAGTGTGTGCCTCTCTTATTATCTTTACTTTCTTTGTTTGTGGAATGCATAGTTCCCCACAATGGTATAAGAGTCAGTCCTTCACATGATAATCCAATTCTTCTACCCTTTTGCCTTGACACAAAGTTTCATATACATCTTTAAAGTCTATATCTTGAGCATATTGTTCAATCTAGCTTTCATGTAGTACAAAATTATGCTTCAGTATAGTAGATGCATTTATAATGGGTCTAGATAACATGTCTACAACTTTGTTATGTATGCCCTTTTTATATCTAATGACTAAATGAAACTGTTGTAGAAAAACCATCCACCTATAATGTCTTGATTGCTGCAACTTAGTTTTGGAGTGTAGATATTGAAGTGGTTGATGATCAGTATGTATTACTGTCTATTTTGCCCATTAAGTAATGTTTCCACTTTTTCATACTCTGAACTAATGCATAAAATTATTTATCATATGTAGGATAGTTAACTACTACAGGATTAAAAGTCTCAGAATGATAACATATGGGGTTACCATGTTGTGTCAACACTGCTCCCATGGTATAGTCACTAGCATCTGTTTGGATCTCAAATGGTCTTTGTAGATCAGGCAGTGCTAGTACAGGTGGTGTACTAATCTTTTCTTTCAAGGTGTCGAAGGCTTTCTGATGTTTTCCTCCCCACTGAAACACCTTGTTCAATCCTGTCAAATCATGTAAGGGAGCTGCAATTGAGAAAACGTTAGAGATAAACTTCCTCCAATATTTTGTTGCTCCTAAGAAGCCTCTCACTTCTGTAGCAGACTTGGGTTTAGGCCAGTTTACAATGACTGCCACTTTAGAGGGATCTATTTTCAATTCACCACCCCCTACTATATGACCCAAATAATTTAGAGATGTTTTGCCAAATTCACATTTTGAGAGGTTAACGTAAAGTTTTTCTCTTTTGAAAACATCTAATGTCTACTTAACATGCTTTAAGTGTTCCTCCCACGTTTTACTAAAAATCATAATGTCATCCAGATACACAATAACAAAATCATCAAGAAAATGCCTGAGTACATCATTCATTAATCTCATGGGGCATTGGTTAAGCCAAAAGGCCTACCCAGCCACTCATACAATCCTTGCTTTGTTTTGAAAGCAGTCTTCCATGCATCTTGCTCTGCAACTCTGACCTGATGGTATCCATTGTGCAAGTCCAGCTTGGTGAAATAAACAGCTTCCTTCAATTGATATAAAATATCATCTATGAGAGGAAGGGGATAACAATTTTTTATTGTTATCTTATTCAGTGCTCGGTAGTCAATGCACATTCTCCACGAGCCATCTTTATTTCTCACCAAAACGATTGGTGACCCACATGGTGATGTGCTAGGCCTGATGAACCCTTTCTCGAGCAACTCCTGCACCTGCTTCTTGATTTCAATATTCTCTAAAGTAGACAACGTGTACATTCCAATGTTAGGCAATGGGACATCTTGCTGCAAAATAATATCATGTACTATTGCATTTTTGGGTGGCAGACCTTTAGGTTCTTGGAATAGGACATCATATTCTAAAACAATATTTTCTATATCAACTTGCTGCTTAGCATTACAACCCTCAAATATATTGGTTTTATCATGTTTCTTTTCCTTTACAATCATTAGTAAGAATTTTTTGCATGAATTTATCATTCTTTTCATCTGCCCTAAGTTTATGAGAGTATAATTATTCTTGAGCTTATGAGCTCTTACAAAGTATTCGATTCCATCTTTAACAAGTAGATACTTGTTCTCAGCTCTATAGAAAATAGCCTTTCTATCATACAAGGACTCCCTAAAACAATTCCACATATATCCAAAGGAATGTCTAACTCAACCTCATCTACAAATGCTGACCCAAAAGAAAACTTGAGTTTGCACTGTCTAGTCACTTGTAGTTGTGCTTTATCATTCAGCCATCCTAATGGGTATGGTTCTTGTGAGGTGTAGTTGCTAATCCCAATTTCTTTACAATTGCTTTAGAAATCAAATTTACTTGTGAGCCACTATCAAACAAAGTATCAATCTTTTGATGTTTGGAAACAACTTGAATATGGAAAAGCTTAAGCCTTTTTCTCTCATGTTCTTCATCAATAATAGATTGAGTAGAATTACTAGTAGATGCTTTAGAGTTCTTACCTTTTATACCTATGGCTGCAATGATTGTTTCATATCCCAAGTTTGACCCCAAATCTTTCTGGATAGTTGCAGTAGTCTTCTTCTTCTTTCCCTCGGACTTCTTAGGTCTCAACTCTGGATGCAAAATCCAACAGTGATCATCATCATGCCCATCCTTTTTACAGTGAGTGCATGAAGCTTTGTTGTTCTGTGTAGTGTTCGCCTTCCTTGATTTCCACTTTTGCTTTCTTTTCTTCTTGATATTTGCTTGTAGTGGGTTGGGATGGGCCCCCAACTTCTGGATTTCCATTCTTTCCTCTAGCCTCTAGATGAGTAGCTTGTACAGATACCTCATCTATACTAGTGGGATTAAACATGAGGATGGTATGCCTCATGTAGCTATGTAGACCACCAGTGTACTTCAAAAGAGTCTCTGGTGAGTCTAATGATATCCCTAGAATTAATGCTCTCTTTCTAAATTCTTGAGTGTACCCTTGCACATTTTTCCCTTTCAACTGTCGAAGAGTTTGCCAACTCACCATGGCTTGTTGCATGTAGGCCAATGGATAGAATTGCTTCTTGGTGGCAGAAACAAATTTAATCTAGACAGAGATAGTCTTACCATGTATTTTCATGTCAGCTTGGGTTCTACCTTCCCACCAAACCAAGGCAGTGCCTCCTAGGCATAGGCTTGCCAGTTGAATTTTGCTCTTGTCTGAGTTGATGTTTTGCACTCTGTAATACACATCAATTTGTCTAATCCAATTGTCCAACGTTTCAGCATTTAGCTCTCCATCATATATATGCAAGTTGAATTTAACATCTAGCTTAATCAAAGATGATTTCTTGTTATGCACAAGACTATTAGGAGGTGTGAGAAATTTTTCCTCTTTCCATTTTCCTTTTGAGTGGTCATGGGAATGAGATTCATCTTCTTCTTTATCTTGTTTAGAACCTGATGAATCTTCATCCTTATGCCTTTTAAAGTCCCTATACATTTCTTCTACCATATACTTTATAGCTAGGAAACTCTCTATGAATTGAGGGTCTAGCCCCACATAACCTTCCTCTGACATTGTCTTCCGAGGATAGACTCTCCCAATCTCAGGATTAGTTTTAACCAACTCTCCTTCTCCTAATTTGAGCTTTGATCGAGTGAGCATTCAACAACTAAACCAACACAAGCTTGTCTAACCTTACAACCTAAAGCTCTGATACCACTTGATCTGATAATCACTCTATGAGTGATCTCAGTTAAGAATTATTCAATGGAGGTATTACAGACTCATGTGTTGGTGTGTGTCTAGGTTATTTAAGCAACAGATCAATCAAATTGCAAATACATAGACACTTGAAATGGAAGACAACAAAGAAACACAGTAAGAAAATATAAGAACACAAGAAATTAATAAGGAGTTCACCCTATCTTCCAGGGCTACATCTTTGGTCCATCTTTTAGTGGTGGCCTTCTTTATTGTGTCTTAAAGTAGAGAATTACAAATAAGGAGCTCAATATGAGTCTCCTGTCATAGGACAGCTTGGCAGGGTGGTTCTTGGATTCCCCAAGCCACTAGAGTACAGAGACTCTTGTCCTTACCAGTTTTTCAACCTCTCGGGTCTACAATGGAAGGAGCCCAATGTGGTGCTCGGTCCTGCTAGATCCCTCTCAGGGATGGCGCAAATTTTTCAAGCCCTCTCGTGCTTGACACTGCCTTTGGTCGGCTCAGCTCTCTATCTTCTCACTGCTTTTTGCTTTCTCTGTTCTTCTGCCGCGTATCTTTGTATTCTGCTAGTCTATGCATGGCTTTAAAGCCACTCAAGCTCATGGCTATTCGGTTCCTCTTCCAACTCCATCGGATCACTTGCTACACCTTTGCTTGGAGTTCCCTGTCTTGGCATCAACATCAGACTCACAGGGAGCACCCACTTGTCCTCCTGCGAATTGTGCCAGCTTGCTTCGTCGGTTCGGTTCTTCAGTTACGTCATGGAATGGGTCATCTGCCACCTTGGTGGTCAAATCAGACCTCAAATTCTTTTAGATCAAGGCTTAATCCCTCATTAAATCTGGTCTTACCATAAGGTGCAATATCAACTATTAGATCTGAATCCCCCAGATCCAACGCCATCTGCTCATTTCACGTGGTTGACTTGCTCGACTGTTAGCATGCAATGAGCAGTGGTTTTCTCTCTCTTCCGCTTGCCATGTGTCGAGCGTTGAGTGGAATCGCTCTGTTTTCACCAAATATGCTTACCACCCATGGATGCCCCCAATAAATATCACCGGCTTTTAGAGCGTGGGTCCTACCTTAGCCTTTAGCCTTTTTCCCCATGGTTTTCCCGGCTCCCATGTGACCGAGTGCTCGGGGTCCCTCCTTTTCGAAGATTTTTTCCTAGCAATATGCGATTATGCTAATCACACATCAAAAATTCCCTCCTTTTCCTAATCCAGGCTTCCCAGGGGATAATTTCACCTCCTGAACAGTCTCCATGGATCTTGGTCAGCATGATTTGACTGAGGTCCTCATCGTTCCACGCTGGCTACCAACTGCCACTGGTTTAGAGGTGTTTTTGATCGCTGCTCTCAATTCTTTGAAGTTTGTCCCAACCTGGTACAACCATGGTTCTTTTTATTATTCTTTATGGATCCAATTCAGATCAAAGTCCCTAAAAGCTTGGCCACTAAGGATACCTCAGATCACAGACACTACTGGGGGGGACATAGTCACAGACAATATGCTGTGTGGGCAGGATACCTGATTCCCTGACTCAGCTCTGAAATCTTGAATGGATCCCTAATACACAGAATACCCAAAGGAGTTGAAAGCGAAGACATGGTACCTTCACTTATAGTTTGATGTTGTATCGTAGTTAGCTCTGCTTTGACTGGAGTGGTCCCATTAGTATGAGTGCATAATGAATTTTCTCTCTTTTAATGACACTAGTTTTGGTTTATGATCTTGGGCAATTTACTCACATTGCCTATCCCAAGATCCTAGCCTGAACTAATATTTGTTTGCTCAATAAAGAGTTACTGATTGATTTTAGGTAAATTTTATGTGTACTTTTTTAATGTCTTCGGTAGGAGAGTTGATGTATGAAATGTGATGGAACTCTTATTAAAAAATCATGCACAAGACAATGCTTAAAAAATATTCAATTCAATGAAAACAAGTTGTATTCTACAAGTGAAAGTCTTTCACATATTCATATTTGTTTCATGAATCCTAGTCATTATAACACATACATAACCAACAAAAATCTTTCCAATTCTTTCCTAACAACTATTTGAAACCAAAATAAAGTAGATTTTAACCAGCTAAGCAGAAGAATGAATAAAAAATGTGGATCTTTCTTTCATTAAAAAAAAAAAAATTAAGAAGGAAAAAAAGACTTATTTCCTAAAAAAAAAAATATTTTAGGACACCAATATTGCTAACAAAATGTAGCTGCAGATCCCTTTCAGTCCATGAGTGGACTTCCCATCCCTTTGAGTTTACAGAAGCAACTGTATGTCAAGATTTGGGGGACTAATGCTCTATAGCTGTGGCCATAGAGAGTTACTGGGTCCACTAACTCTTTGTGTATGTAGACACAGAACTTTATAAAGCACTATGTAGTCTGCTAACCTGCATTAGTGTGGGAAAACAGATCAAAACAAGGCTTTTAGGATCATATTCAAGCATAAATATATGAAGGTAGAATGCAACAAGGTTTTGGTGGGTCAGAAATGGAATGAAGAAGTATAGGGAGGTCTTAGAAGGAGGAGGAAACTGAGAACTGTTCGGGTAAACTGAGAACTAGATGTATAGTCCCTAATGGAGTTGCCAATTCTACTATAGGATAAAATGCACGGTGCATGGAGAATGAAGATACCCTCAAGGGTCTTCCTAGGACCCTTGGTAGACTGTAAGATTATCTGCAGCCGTCACAAAGTTACATGCATGTCCATAAACATTAACTAACTATCAAAGAAAAATAGATGGATTACCTCAAGCCTCCGTGTAGATTTGCTGGAGAGAACAATGCAGCTAGGTGGAAGTTCCCTAAGTTGGCTCTAGATCAAGTCCTGCACATAGAAGAGACAAGCATAATCACATCATACAACCTTGATAACTAATACATGAATACATAAAAGACATCTAGTTACACATAACTAAGCTACTCATGCTAAAAGGTATTGGACAAACAAATAAATGAATGATAGTACCAACACCACGGAGTAGACAGTACAACTGCAGTTCTATATTAAAGTTGGAAGAGTGATTACAACCATTTGTTGCATCAGCCTTCCCTTACCCCTCCAACTTCTTTCTCTCTCTCCCTTCTTATGAACTTCTTATGCTTAGATTTGAGATTATGCTCAACAATCAAGTAAGCTATCCTTTCAAATAATTTGACCTCTATCACCATAGCCCTAGCTTTTCTTATGTAGCAATCGAGTTAGGGTTGCCAAGTTCCTCCATGAGTTCCTTAAGGTAAAAGCAATGAAGTTTCCATGATTTGCATCTCTTTCTCATTTTCCTCCTTCATTAGGATTAGAAATCCCCCAAATAGGTCGAACTTGAGATGTTTCCTTGCTTTTCTTGAGTATATTTAGGAGGAAATATCTAGATATTTATGATTCAATTCACTCCTTTGACCTTTAGAACTTCATTAGGATCCACTAACATTGTTCCCGAACTAACAAATAGAGTTAGGAGGGTCACTAATGCTCCATTAGGCTTACATGGAAGCTTTATAAGGCAGGTCGTCAGTGTATAGCTAGCGTTAATGTGGAAACAAGGCATGTGATCTTGGTCTTTGCTTCAACTATCATGTCTTTCCCCTCTGAGCTGATGAGGGGGTCATTTTGATATATAACATTTACTAAACCTCTGCGCCTTCACCTCTACCCTGTGGGATTGGGCAGCCTCAGTCTTTAGGAAAATTGATAGGGATAGACTCAGCATCACCGATACTTTGAAGAATTGGAGGAAAGACTTCTCAGGTAATGAAATCATTAACGAGGTTTGGACCCTGGTTCTAGGCTTTATCTTTGGGATGTTTGGAAAGAATGCAATGGCAGGATTTTCAAGAATAAAACAGGCTCGATCCATAACATCATTGTCCAAATTTTATGACACCTCAAAGATATAATAGGATCCCTTATGTGGAAAATTCCTGAGGACCCTCCTTGGCCCCAGGATGCTCGCATACCACTGTAGTTGGGTCTCCATTCTCTGGTTCCCCAAGGCACTATCAAGGGTGTGAGAAAAACAACTGCTGGTAAAGATATCTACTAGCCTCCTCCTCATGGTTTTTTGAAAATCAATATAGATGGGGTCTCTAAGGGTAACCCATGGATGGATGGATTTGGTGGTGTCATAAGAGATGAGCAGGGGTACGTAAAGGATATATTTCACAATCATTTGGGGACTACCACTAATAACATGGCCTTAGAGTAGTGCCTGGAAATCTTGATGGAGTCAAATTTACACAACGCCATCATTGAAGCTGACTCTGAATTGGTCATTAATGTGGCCAAGAAAATGTGTAATGGAACATCACCTAGAAAAGTGTCAAAACATTGGAGGATCTCGTAGGTCTTTCAGCGTATCCATTCCCACTTGTGAACCCTAAGAACTGTCAGCTTTATTCATGTGCGAAGAAAAGCCAATATGTTAGCTGATTGTTTGGTGAATGAAGGGGTGCTATGTAAGGAAAGCTATATTCAATATGACTGGGAGTCAATACCCTATGGTAAAGTGTGTGATGATTGTCAACAATAGGTAGCCAAAGACATGGTGTACCTCCAGACCATGAATAATGAGCATGAAGAAGACTGGCGGCAGTTGAAGGAATGACATAAACCCGAAGTGAAGAGAAGGATGAAGAGGTAAGGTAACAATGCATAGAAGTCGTTAGATCATGTAAGATCAACAGACATAAATGGTGTAAAATATTAGCAGGAGTAGGAGAGGGCAGAAGTCCTTGAGCCTGGCTGAAGTGCCGCAATAAATCTTGACCGTCGATCTTATTTCCAAACACTGACGTCACAAGTAACTATTGGGGTTCAACTATTTGTAACCCGCGTGCTAGTTGAAAGGTTGCAAACTGTAGGATTTAAGTGCCTCCGCTATCAAATGGATATCAGGTTTTAAAGTGTTTGGAGGTTAAGTCTAAGAGTGGATCTAAAGTTTAATAGAACAAGGTTTTGTTAGAAAATTATATATTACGCAGGAATGGAACACATAAAATATTGCAGAAATATAAACACAGAAAATGCATAAAACAAGAGAGACACAGATATACGTGGTTCACCCAATTTGGGTTACGTCCACCCCGAACAGCTAGTCCTTCCTTTCTATTATCTAGAAAAATGAAGAGATACAACCTACAACAAATCCGCTATAATATCCTCTGTTTTTTCTCACAGTCTCACCTCTCTGCTTCTCACTCGGAGAATACACATTTATTACACAGCCTCAAATACAATGCCCTCATACAAAGAGAGGGGTTGCCTTCTAGGGAAAAAAACCCTAAACTAAACATAAGTTCTATTGTCAAATCATCTGCCTAATGAACGGCCCAGATTGACCAGAAATTACTATACTTTTGCAAGGCAATTTTACATCTATTCTTAGCTTCGGGGGTGCTGCTCCCAAAACCCCCGCCGAGGATCGCTGGCCCCCGGACCCCCCAGCCAGGGGGGATCGGCCCCCCCGAACCTCCATAAGGGGGACAAGTCCCCCTCGCACCCCCCTGTGTGTAGGGGTGTACAAACTTCCTGGGGTATACATTCGGCTGAAGCAAAGACCTATGAACAATCATGATCCACACTCAACAATCTCCCACTTGGAGAATGATTGTAGCAACTCCACCGCTGCTTCATTTGCTGGACAATGACTCCTCTTTGGACCTAGCTATTTCTCATCTTCATCGTCATCCTTGAAGACCAATTGAAACTAAGCATGTTCTCAGTTTCTCCCTGGTTACAACTTTTGTTAGCATATCTGTAGGATTCTGGCTAGTGTGTATCTTTTCTAGCTTCAACTCTCCATCTTCCAACACTGAT
>APFE030322072.1:30265-44798 GCA_000404065.3 Pinus taeda
TAAATCTTTTCAACACCTTTTGTATGTACTCATTCTGAGACAATGTTAATTTATGATTTTTCCTGTCTCTAGTTATTCTCATACCAAGGATTTGTTTTTCAGCTCCCAAATCCTTCATTGCATATGAATTTTCCAATTTCCTTTTGAGCACATTTATTTCTTGCATGTTAGACCCTGCAACAAGCATGTCATCTACATACAATAACAATATAATATAGCTTCCATCATTTTGCTTTTTTAGATAAACACAATGATCAGAGTGGCATCTAGTATAACCTTGTTCAGACATAAACTTGTCAAATTTTAGATACCACTACCTTGGAGCCTGTTTTAAGCCATGCAAGCTCTTCTTCAACTTGCACACTAGTTTATCCTTCCCTTTCACTTCATATCCTTGTGGCTGCTGCATATATATCTCTTCCTCCAAATCCCCATGGAGAAAGGTTGTCTATACATCTAATTGCTCAAGATGCAAATCTTCAACTGCTACTAGACTTAGAATAGTTCTGATTGAAATCATTTTAACAACAGGAGAAAATATTTCATCAAAATTAATACCTTTCTTATGTGCAAACCCCTTCACCACAAGTCTAGCTTTGTACCTCTGTTTTCCTCCATCTTCCTCCTTTGGCCTGTAAGCTCATTTATTATTCAATGTAGTTTTTCCTGCAAGCAACCTGGCTAAGTCCCAAGTTTGGTTATGCATTAAGGAGTCCATCTCTTCTTCCATGGCTACCTCCCACTTCTTCCTGCTTTCAACTTGCATTGCTTCTTCATAACATTCGGGTTCACTAGAATCAATCAACAATAAATAATATAATGAAGGAGAGTATCGTCCAGGGGGTCTACTTATCCTAGTAGATATTTTAACACCACTTTCAGGTGTTTGGGGTGCTTGTTGCTGTTGTGGTGGTTGTTGTTGTTGTGGTTGTTGATTATTATTATTTTCAGGCACCTTTACTTTTTCAGTGATTTCATCAAGAACTACATATTCCTTGTTTTCTTTTTCCTTTTCTTTTCCTGTAATTGATTCTTATACAAGATATTTTCATTGAATATTACATCTTTTCTCCTAATGATTTTGTGATTTTCGTAATCATATAAGCGATAACCAAAATCATTAACACCATATCCAATAATGGTACATTTCTTTGACTTGCCTCAAGATTTGTTCTATTTTCTTTATTAAAATGGACAAAGGCCTCACAACCAAAAGGCTTTAAAAAAGGAGTAGTTTACATTTTTACTTGTCCATGCTTCCTCTGGAACACCACCATCCAAGGAACTTGAAGGCCCTCTGTTTATTAGATAAACAGTTGTATCTACAGCATTTGCCCAAAACTGTAAAGGCAATCCTGCATGCAATCTCATGCACGTTGCACGCTCCATGATTTTTATTTTCATCCTTTTTGACACACCATTTTCTTGTGGTGTTCTTGGAACTATCTTCTCTCTATTAATTCCATGCTCTTTACAGTACCTATCAAACTCTTTGCTGTAATATTCACCTCCATTGTCTGATCTGAGACACTTCAATTTGTTTCCTATCTCAATCTCAATCAAAGCTTTCCATTTCTTGAAAGTATCAAATACATTATATTTATTCTTAATACAATAAATCCAAGTTTTTCTAGTTGCATCATCAATAAAAGTAACATAATAACGAGATTCACCGAGAGATGATACCTGAGCAGGTCCCCATACATATGTATTCACAAGCTCTATTTTTTCACTCTTCTTTTCTTTCCCAACTCTAAGAAATATGAATCTCTTCTATTTTCCATAAATGCAATTCTCATAGAAGTCCAAATCAACATTCTTCAAACCCGGCAACAA
Source organism: Pinus taeda (assembly GCA_000404065.3). NCBI lineage: Eukaryota > Viridiplantae > Streptophyta > Pinopsida > Pinales > Pinaceae > Pinus > Pinus taeda. The sequence continues at coordinate 32,102 of APFE030322072.1, forward strand.
ATTCCTTGAGTGAAGAATCTTCATCCCCTTTTCACTCATGTGTCTGAGCCTATGATGCCATAATGCTGCATCTGCTCCTTTGGAAGTTAAAGCATTAACAGACTTAGAAATACCATTTCATAAATACAATGTACCAACCTTTTTGCCTTTTTCTATTACCAAGGATCCTTTGGTGACCTTCCAAGCTTTATCTGTGAAAGTTGTCACACAACCTTCATCGCCTAACTACCCTGTTGAAATCAGATTTTTCTTTAGATATGGAACATATCTTACCTCCTTTAGTAGCCATTGGTTTCCATTCTGCTGTTTTACAAGAATCTTGCCCATTTCAACAATTTTACAGGGTTTATCATCACCCAAACGAACTTGTCCAAAATCTCCTTGAACATAGTCATGAAAGTATTTCTTATCAGGTGTGGCATGGAATGAGGCCCCTGAATCTACCACCCAGAAATCAGTAATATTTTCGAAAGAAAGAATCAAAGCATCTTGTAACACCTCACCTATCACATTTTCTTCATGATTGTTTTCTTGCTGTGCATCTCCTTCTTTTCACTTCCGAGATCTATAGTCTTTCTTTAGGTGTCCTTTCTTTCCACATGTCTAGCACACTATCCCCGATCTGGACTTGGATCTGCCTTTCCTTGATTTACTGCGATATTTTGAGCTCTTTCCTCTTTCCATTTTTCTTCCCCTAGACTCTGCACTCAAAGCATTACCCGATGTCTCACCAGAGCTTTTCTGTTGCATTTCCTCCCTAAGGATAGCACCAACAACATCATCAAACAAAAAAGTACTAGAACCAGAAACATAGTTACTAATGGCCATTACTAAACCATTCCAACTTTCTGGTAACGAGCACAAGAATAACAAAGCTCTAACTTCATAATCAAAGTTTACCCCTACAGAACATAACTGACTTGTAATAGTATTAAAATCATTTAAATGGTTTGCAATAGATCCACCTTTTGATGTCTTCATATTAAATAACCATTTCATAAGAAATACCTTGTTTGAGGCCAAGGGTTTTTCATATAGTTTCTCCAATGCCCTAATCAAACCCTCTGTCATTGTTTCTTTCAAAATGTTGAAGGCGACAGACACTGCGAGGCACAACCGTACTATTCTGAGTGCCTTTCTATCGAGAAGGTTCCATTCTTCATCTGTCATACCCATCGACATCTTTGTTTTTCCGCCCAATGGTAGGTATAGATCTTTCTGATACAAATATTCTTCCATCTGCATCTTCCACATCGAGAAGTTTTGGTCGTTAAACTTCTCGACCCTAAACTTACCATCTTTTGCCATTGCTCCCACTCAAACCAGGAACCCTTCTTGCCTGCGAGTTTATCAACCAAATAGACCTTTGGCTCTAATACCAGTTGTTAGAAAATTATATATTACGGAGCAATGGAACACATAAAATATTGCAGAAATATAAACACAGAAAATGCATAAAACAAGAGAGACATAGATATACGTGGTTCACCCAGTTTGGGCTACATCCACCCCGAACAACTAGTCCTTCCTTTCTATTATCCAGCAAAATGAAGAGACACAACCTACAGCAGATCCACTGTAATATCCTCTGTTTTCTCTCACAGTCTCACCTCTCTGCTTCTTGCTTGGAGAATACACATCTATTACACAGCCTCAAATACAATTCCCTCATACAAAGAGAGGGGTTTCCTTCTAGGGCAAAAAACCTTAAACTAAACATAAGTTCTACCGTTAGATCATCCACCTAATGAATGACCCAGATTGAATAGAAATTACTATACTTTTACAACGCAATTTTACATCTGTTTTTAGGTTCGGGGGCACTGTCCAGAAACCCCTACCGGGGGACCATTGGCCCTCAAACCCCTTAGTCGGGGGGGATCGGTCCCCCCGTAACCCCATGGGGGGGACAAGTCCCCCCCACACCCCCCTGCATGGAGGGGTGTACAAACTTCCTAGGGTATACATCCGGCTGAAACAAAGACCTTTGAACAATCATGCTCCACACTCAATAGGTTTATAATCTATATCGGCTCTCGAAAGTGGTTAAGTGTCGCGCTAGTTCCCGATGCGATTTTGCAACAACTGTCGGATCAAGAACCAGATTGATGGCAGAGATTTAATCACAAATCACATTTGGTAAAAGAGTCTTGTCAGCGATAAACCCAAATTTGTGATATTGCGATGAGCCGAGGATTGAAATGTTGTGATGGACTATGGACCATTAGATCAAAGGGTTGATCGAATGGTGGAGGTTAACTCTCACATTTTGCAGGAATCAAGTGTTGGAGGCTTGCATAAACTGCGATATGTGATAAGACGAGAATGTGATGAAGCGTCGATCGTTGGATCGTGAAGTTGATCAATAGTGGAGATTGAAGAACAACAGAAAGGCATGGGAAATAAAGGAATCGAGAATTTTATAGGCACGATTGCAATAATGGATGAGCTGGCATGTAGAAGTAGGGTTTAGCTAGCACACGCGGTTATAGGATTAACTAGAGTTGTTATGAAGGTGGAAGGGATGAGATATAAAGTTCTACAACGAAGGATTATCTATGGTGTAGGATCATCATGCAACTCTATTAATCAGAGAGAATATCAACCGTCTGATTGAAGATAATATCGACGTTGGAGATTGAGTGATAAGAATTGGGGAGATTGAGCGATAAGAATTGAGTGATAAGAATTGGGGAGAGATCAACAGTCTGAACACTCAGGAATAATGATCAGGGATCTAATTTTGTTTTTGTGTGTAATGTTTTGGGTTTTGTTGACCTTGTTGTCTGCTATCATCAATGGGTCTATATTTTAATGTCTTTACACTTGTAAAGGCGTTTACCATATGTAAATTTTTTTTCGGTTAATTGAAGGCTCAACTCTTACTTGACCAAAAAAGAAAAAAATGACTTGATCTATAGCTATGGGTCTTAACATCACAACATCCTTTGTGGTATTGGAAATAAATACTTAAAAATCCATTTTCTAGATTTTTTTGTTTTCTAAAATTTCAATTTTAATGAACTTGCATTGTTGTTTCCATTCATAGACATGAACAAAAATATGAGTGATGATAATTTAACAAAATTGATGGGATGAAAATTTTGTCAAGAAAGTTATTACTAAATATGAAAAACCATGAAACGAATCATATTGTAGCTTAATGTACCACTTAGTGGCACTCCTAGTCAGGGTGAATAGAAAAAGGTGAATCTAACATTATCTTCCACTAAGGAGTTAGATGAATAGTAGTGGAATTTCATGAAATGGGTAAAAGGACTGTCTCTAGATCACTCATTAAACATGGGTACATCTAATGGAAATTTAGTAGGTATAATGATCCAAATTTAAACAGGAACACGAAAAATTATAGATAACCATCCACACAGAGATGCAACGAAAATAAAACTTCATTTCATTAATATCAAAGAACTGGAATATGCTTACATACATAATGGAAATAAACTAGCTTGGGCGATGGTAGCTTATATTTGAGAAGAGATGTGGTGGCTACATGTCTCTAAAATGTGTTACATTGAGGCTTGAAGGCCTATTTATTATTGAGAAACAATTGAAAACCATAAATATCAAAAAACCTAAATATCGAAAAACCTAACCCTAGGAGATGAAACGCCAAACTATGTGCCTCATTGGGGTAAGTTGGTACATCAACTTCCTGAGGTCGTAACTTTGGCATACAATCTCCATTTGATGCACATGATACCTCGTAAGAAATACCTATCCAAGGACTACAAATGGTGACTAAAATAGCTTTGGAAGTTCAGGACCTGAAAAATTGCCAAAAATAGTAAATTGTGCTACAATTAAGGAAACTAAAAAACTGAAAGAAACAATAGTGTGGGTCTAAGTGGAATAGGCGGGTGGCCGCCAATATCCACCTGGATCATACAACTGGTCATGGTGGGTTATGTTGTATTATTATGGGAATTTCGAGGTAAAAAATGGGCCTCAAAACAAAAAATGTAGTAACAAAATTAAATTTAAAGGAACCAATAAGATTAAAGATGATGATGTCATTCCCAAGGATAAAAATTTTGGAGGGAAAAGAAGAACAATACTTTTTCTTAATTTCATTTTTAGCTAATCTCCTTATGATTTTACTCAAATTTCAAGTGTAGACACCTATTTTATGTAGAATTAAGTTCCACATCCAATGAGTACTCTCTCTGAATAGTTTTCACTAGACCCACAACAACAAAAAAAACATGAAAATGCATGAAAAATCAAGTTGAACACACTTTTTTTCTTTTATTTTCATTTGTTTTCAATGTGGGCTAGTCAAAAGTATGCAAATTGGGTACTCATTGGATGCAGAACTTAATTCACATCCAAGGGGTGTCAACACTTGACATTTGAGTAAGCCTATAAAGAGATAAGTTGAAAATACAATTAAAAAAGCGAAGTTTCATTTTTTTCTTCTTTAAATATTAATAACTCTTATTTTATTATTTTCCTAAGGAGGCCCATTTTATAGCTCGAAATTCCCCTAATGAGAGTCATTTTTCAACTTAAATAATTTCAATAGCTCTAAGGTAGCCAAGAATGGAAATCAAATATTGGAAAGAAAATTATGATAAATAGATGATGGAGCTTTCCCTTTAATAAAATTCACAAGCCCCTCTACATCACTATCCATAAGAGTAGTAGTAGCCCTAGCTTTATGGTCAACCTCAAGATGAAGGTTTCAACTAAAAGGAAAAACCACATAAGGTATAGTTGAACTAGCGATGGGTATACCATAAATTGGCGGAAATCCACCATTGACACTGGAACTAAGGTTTTTGTCCCCCATCAAAAATGAATTTGAATGTAGACAATTGTGTGGTCAAAATGGGCATTCCAAAGATAGGAAAACTAGTGGAAGGAGAACATGTGATCAATAATGTCGCCCTAAAAGGAACACCTAATTTCTTATGCATAAAAATGGGATCACCTATCCCACTAATTGGTGGTATGGAGGTTCCCATAGTGACTCGTAACACATTGGGGTAGTAGGAATAGGTCCTCCAACAATAGATGACCCAATAACTCCTAGCACTAGATGGAAGTTTTTTCAAAAAGGATTACCTAAATATGTTTTAACCACTTTTATAAGTAAATAGTCGAAAGGCTTGGTCAAAGTCGGGTTGAAAAAAAAAACATAATTTCAATAGGTTTCATCTTCAAGGTTTTAGGCTCCTTTGAATCTGATGTGCAAGCCTCCACAACTGTGCATATTTTTTAGTATGGAAAACCACCACCTTATGGCTAACAATTCCTCTATATCGAGAAGAAAATCTCATTTTATACAAGAGTGTTGAGTGGGTTGCTCAGCCAAATATGTGTTTCGATAAAATAAAAAGGAATCCAACTAAGATGAACTAGACACAAGTATACACAAATCACACCCTAGAAAAACTTAAAATATCTAACAGAAAAGAAACTAATAATGAAAAGGCCCTTCCAAAAACTATTTTGGGATGATGAGGGCCTAGGATCCATTAATGAAGGTGTGAGAGATAGTTATGGTAATCCTCACACAATAATCACCCAAGATGATGCAAGTACCCTCATGAAAATTGGCACCCTCCAAGGTAGATGAAACATATTTTATATGTCTTCCTTAGGTATCACAAGCATTTCCCAGTTTCAATCACCTATATGATACTCAAGAAAACAAATTTATTCTACCACTTCATAATGAAAAACCTAGGGGAATAACTATTGAAAAATGCAACAAGAAAGTCTCAATTTATTTTTATTTTTTTGGTGAAATTAAGAAAATTCGAATTTCCACATCAACAAAAAACTTGGATGCAGTTAACTTGTGTGACATGGCTTGTGTCACTCAGTTTACTCAGAACATTTGAGTTAGAGGAGTTGGAGTTCAATTAAGCATGTGTGATTGCTAATTTGTAGAAATCAAGGTTAGTTATTTCAAGTTGTTTTCAAGTAAACAATTTCCAACTATTGGAGGAACTAGTGGAAGGTCATTTGTGTAGTGACACTCTAGTCTAACTCAACGATCATCTAGTAATTGATCAATAAACCCAAAATGGCTAGTGCATGAAGATAATTCAAGTTCCCCAACTATGGTGGATATTCCAAGGTAATGTAACATTAGTTGTAGACTAGTCTTGAGTGTATACGTGTTGCATGAATTCAGATAATCAACCTTGGGAATTGTGCAATCATTTTGGAGGAAATTCCTAAATAATAGGGGCCTAATTTCCTAAGTAATTGCACAATAAAATAGGGGCTCAAGTAGAGGCATAAATTGACTAAGTCTGGGTTAGATCTTATGATTGAGCAAAGAGATAGGTTATTCACTTGCAAGTTGAGCTCATATTAGGTTAGCAATTGTAATACATCTCTATTCATCATATTAATGCAAGCAGGCAAAGGGGTTTTTAGCATATTGCTTTCCCCTAGAAAAATATTGTGAGCATGTGTGTTATTTCTCATTGCGTGTTTATGATTGATGTTCTAAATTGTGAATTAACAAAGAAGTAGAGTAGGTTTGTGTCTTGTGATTTTGATTAAAACTTCATGAGCAATTGAAAATATACATCATAATTTCTACATAGTATCAGAGTAGGGTTCACATTAGAACAAGAATTTCAAAGTTGTTTCTTAGGAGGTTCAAATTTACAATTCAATGTAGCAAGATCTCATCAAAGTTGGGAAGATGACCTTCAACGGGTTGAGACTAGAGTATTCCTTGGAAGGAATCCTTTATTTCATGGCATGAAAGGATCACATGGAGGCAGTATTGGATGATAATGGATTGCTAGAATACTTCAAGACAAATATTGTAAAACCACATGCATTTGATGCACAAAACCTAGCCTAATGGAATAAAGATGTAGCCATGGCAAGGAGAATAATCTTGAAGGGATTACGAGATCACACTGTCTCAAATCTCTAATATGGGAAAGAAACCAAATTCACAATGTTGAAAGAACTGACATAATTGTTCAAGAATAGTAGTGACCACAGGAAGTTGGCACTCAAGGATAAACTTTGAAATGTCAATATGTAGAAGAATTACATTATCCCATAGTATCTATGCAGATTTACATAAGGTCATGCTAAACTTGGTTGGGTTGGTGTTAATGTTTCAGAAGATGACTTAGTAAACCTAGCCCTTCTAGGCCTTCCTAAGAGCTGGCATAGCTACCAATGTCAGTGAATGGGAGGGAGAAACTATCGAATTGGGAACTCTTATGGTATAATTTGGTACCGGAGGAAATATGTCAGAATACCATAGATGGGAATTAATCCAAGGGTGAGGATGAAGAAAAATTTACATTGGTTGAAAAGGGAAATAAGGGAAAAGGGAAGAAATCTCAAACCAAACCAAAATCTAGCTAAGCAGGCAAGAAGAAAGATTTGTCCAAAACAAAATGCTTCAACTGTCATGAATTTGAGCACTGTGCCATGAAGTGTCCACACAAAAGGTCAAGCAAGAAGAAAATAGGAGGACTAGAAGGTGAAGCCTTGGCTTCATAGTTTGAGCTTGACTTCACCCTTATTGTATGCATGGACAACATAGTGATGGGGAGTATGTGGTACTTGGACTCAAGTGGATCGTTCCACATGACATGGTGTAGAGAGCTTTTTAGTGAATTGGATGACAAATATATCAAGATGCACATCGCGTTGGGGAAATAAGGAAGGTACAACACGACTGATATTTGTACAATCACCTTTAAGAGGGAGTTAAGATCCCCTCTCAGACTCAATGATGTCATGTTTGTTCTAGGCCTAAAGAAAAATCTCATCTCTGTTGTAGCTTTGGAAGACCATGGTTATGATGTGATATTCAACAAAGGGAAAGCATTTCTGAGACACATAGCCAGCAGATTGGGGTTCATGTGAAGAACTTGTATAAGCTAGATGTGGAAGATTGTTCTACATTACGCAATAAGGCGGAGAAAGTGCAAAGTCGCGATGTGAGTGAAATTTGGCACAAAATACTTAGCCATTTGCATCATGGTGCCTTGAATATTATGCAAAAAATAACCACTAGCCTCCCCAAAGGAGTACTTGAGAAACAAGATGAATGTAAAAGATGTACCTTAGGGAAGTATGAAAAATCAAAAATCCATGATCGGGACAACAAACCACATGCAGTCTTGGAAAGGATCCACTCTGATGTCTGTGGACCTTTCTCAACAACCTCCATTACCAAACAAATATATTTTGTCTTTTTTACTGATGACTTCTCAAGGAAGTGTTGGATCTTCGTTATGTGGAATAAATATGATACATTCTCTAAGTTTATAGAATTCAAGGCACTACTTGAGAAAGAAACTGATAAGAAGGTGAAGGCTCTCAAGAGCGATAATGGAGGTGAGTATGTTTCGAATGAATTCAAAAACAAATGTGTGAAAGAATCCATTCGAAGACAGATGACAACACCCCACAACCCATAATAGAATGGGGTGGCTAAGAGAAAGAGCTATAGCAGTGTGGGAGCTACGAGAGCTATGTTACATGACCAAGGCCTACCCTATATTTATGGGTTGAGGCATGCCACACAATAGTCTATTTACAAAACTAGAGTTCTCATCGGATTCTTGGTATGATTACACCAGAGGAGGCTTTCTCAGGGAGAAGTACAGATGTGCCACACTTCAGGATTTTTGGAGCCTCTATTTACTACCATGTCTCCAAATAATCAAGGAAGAATCTTGAGGCAATAGCAGAATTGGGATTATTTGTGGGTTACACAAAAAATCCTCACAACTACTGAGTGTACTTGCCTTCCCTCATAATAACAATTATGTGAAGGGATGTAAAGTTTTATGAGGAGAAATCGATGTAGTGCTCTCTTGGGAGGGAGCTTTAGTGATTCATATATTTTCACTTCAAACATGCATAGATAATTGCATTTACAAGATCACGTAACCTATTAGTGTTAGTGTTTGAAGCCTTCCACTAGTGATCAAACATGCTCTTACGAAGTGGTCTTAGGGTGTCAAAGTCAAATTTTGTCATTTCAGTGAGTCTTCAAGTAAAATTTGGTCACTAGGTATTAGGTCTAGGATTTGTTTTCACTCCTTCCAAAGCTTTCCAAGTGTCGATCTATGTCACCATTCGAATGAGTGTACCATCTGTTATCACCCAGGTTGTTCTCTTTGACTCCTAAGAGAATACGGTCGGGGTAACCACTAACCAATCTTTGGGCTACAGCTTCTAGCCTAGCTGCAGTCAGAGAGGGCTCTCTCTATAAGGTTTTGTCACTGCATTCAGTGAAGGTTTTAGGCTAGTTATGAGATGAATTTTTTGGTTTTTTTTGTGTTTGGTTGGGAGGATGCTTCTGATTTCCTTAAAGTATATCTGCAGGTGAGATTAATCCATTGGGCAATGGGGTCTAGGACGGTTTTCTCTTGAGATCTTGTTTTTGGTGAGGGAAAAGGCTATAGGGCCTGTGTGCATTTCATGAAACAAAGGGTAAATAGAGAGAGTGAAGTGAAACAACCAGCAAAGAGCAGTTAAGATTTCTTTGCTTAAGCTGAATATTGTAAAAGAGACTTGTTATTTAGGAGCAATTGCTTGAATTCCTAAAACAACGATGCACTGTGATGACATAGTATTAAAGGTAGCAGTGAAGAATTACTCTTTAAATACTCTGTCAGAAGAAAACATATAAGATAGCTTAGATTGAGCTTAGGGTAGCCAATGACTAAGTCCTGAGACTATTCTTCTTCCTTACTATCTAGATTTTCAAGTGTATAGAAAACATGAAAGACACAAGGAATAACAGGAGACACAGGTGAAATAAAGAGTCATGAGAAAAACTTATTGAGCCATGCTATGCACCGAAATCCTGCAACTTTAAACCACACACCATCAAGAGATCAAGAGACAAACATCTTTGAAGAAATCCCGCTGTCTTTTGTATTAACTGTCTGAGAGTTTACAATATCAGAATAACAGAGAAGATATCAAGATAATTTCTTACATCCGGAGTGCAACCCCTCTAAACAAACGCGAGGGGGAATATATAGAGGTTACATACAAAAATATCTCAGGAAAGGAGTCATCTGAGAGGAAAATATCTCTTACATTTTGTACAGGAGAGTAGATGAGAAGTAATTGTAAACATAAATGCCTCTTAAAAGGCTTTTAACTCCTGTCAGGATAGATTTTTGACCTTTGGGCACTGCGGAGTTAATTGCGCGGCTTTATCATAAATATAGCATTGAAGCGCTTTGTCACTTTGATTTTTGTATCTTCTTGGTCCTGCTTCCTGTACCTGCTGATGTTGCTGTTGATGCCGAGTACCTGTGCTGAGTTGGCTCAGCGTCTTTATGCTTGTTGTCATAGCTTTGTCCACCTGTAGATGCAATATGGACTGTATTGCTGAAAAAAGATTTAATTCCTCAGCTTTGGTTCAAAAGTAGCTTTATTAAGTCCTGCCATATGTCTTGAGGGGGAAGCTGATGCCTCAAAATTGACCCTAAGGTCTCATCAGCTTCTATGTACTTATAGAAATGAGGAGGCTCATCAAATAGATGTGCTACTTCATTTTTAATAAAAAATAAATTCTCTAATTTCTCAAAAAGAGCCTGTCCTGTTAATGGGCCTACTGAAGATGACCCAAGAGCCTCAGCAATTTGAATTGCTGCAAAAGTGCTCACCCTCTTGATGTATTTCTCATGAGAGAGAAGTTTCCCTGATTCTTCCAAGGTGGGAAGCCCTTTGTCCTGTAGGGCTGTGAACCTATTCTGGAACTTACTTATATCTGCCTGTATATCATGGATTTTCCTGTCCAGTGTCTGAATTAGGTTCTTCATTGTTGTGGTTCTTTTGATTAGGGAAATGGTTTCAGTTCTATTAGCAATTCCCATTTTTATTAGCTGAGAACCAGTCCTATAATTCAGGACTTCAATCATCCTGGGGGCAAGGTCTGCCATGTTGCCAAGGGCGTTTCTTGCTCTGTACAGTTCTTTCTTTGCCCTGCCAATGAGTCCTATTTGTTTGTATATAGCATCAATGTACTCCCACTAGTTAGTGATTGATTGTCCAATGGAAGTCCATATCACTTGCTTAATCTCTGCAGTTACTTTCTCAAAATTGAGCTGCTTTTCTAGCTCTGCAATTGTCTTTCTTAGGGATTTTACTTCCCTCTCCCTCTCAGCCACATTTTGCTTAGACTTATCATATTTCTCTTCTATCTTTGCTAAGTTTTCCTTGGCCTTATTGAGTTCTGACATTTGAGCCTCTAGCTCCTGGAGTTCTTGCCTTAATTTTTGCATATCCAGGCTCTCGGTCTGTTCAGTTGGTGGTGCTGTAGTGGCTGGCTCTGTTGTAGCTGGAGCTGTTTCTAATTCTTTTTGCTTTGGAGGGATGTCCTCTGTAGGGGTCTTCTCGAGGTCTATTACCTCTGTGGGTGGTTTGGAAGACTTCCCTTGTTCTCCCCTCTGTAGAGCTGCTTCTAGGGTAGTCTCTGTATCCTGCAGCTTTTGTTGGGTGTCAACCAGTTCCTTATATAGGTTCATTAGCAGTGCAGTGACATCCCTTTCTCTTCTCTGTTGGGCTACTTCATCTGTTTGTGGATGTAGAGTTGGTGGGATCTTCATTTTCTTCTTAATGGCAGCTACATCTGCATCCCTTAGTTTAAGGACCTCCTGTATGGCCTTAACATCATTGGGATCATGACCAAACTCTATGATGATCTCTTCTAGTGCCTTGATTCTGTTGTCCTTGGCTTGAGAGGATGCCCTTTCCAACTCAAGCTGAGCTGCAGTGTTATTCAAACTGTTTTGCAGCCTATAATTTACCAAGGTCTTGTCTACCAGGGTGGCATAGACCATCTCACCCGTTTGCTTGTGGAGCTCGATCTGGTCCATGGGGTGGATGTCTTTTGCAAGGACTTCTAAGTTTGTCCTTATATAATCTGCAGCTGTTTGAGGTTGCTGCACTGTGGGAGCGAAATGGCTCATTGTCATCTTGCCTTCTTGCACATCAAAGGCAGCCATTAGCCTTTGCTGATTTGGAGGGGCCATGTTCAACAAAAGATTGTAGAGCTTAATTTTGAGTGGCTCACTCCTCCTCTTAGCGTCCCTGAACTGGTCCTTTATGCTTGCAGCTACACTCTTTCCTTGTCCTGAGGAGCTGACCTCCCCAAGTGCTGCCCTATCTTGCTCTTGATGTAATGAGCTGGCAGAGGTCTCAAGGCTATGCATTTCTTCTTCTGAAAATGGATTGAGGCCTCTGCCTTTTTTCTGGACCTTCTGTGAGAGGGGTATCCCTCTCCCTTTTCCTGCTGATGTCCTCCCTCTGAGGGGATTGGAGGACCGAAGAGTCCACCCTAGAGTCCTGTCTAGGAGGCGCCATGCTGGTTGTCTTATCTTGGGTGGCTGCCTGGCCTTCTCCTGTTTGCTTTTCTTGATCCTGATGATCAGTTTTTTGCTGGTCTTGCTGGCCCTCTTGGTGTTGCTCCTGCTGGCCCTCTGTTTCTTCCATTACCTTGCCTTTACCCTTGTCCTGCCCCTGATTTGAAGTTTGTGCTGCCCCTTCTTGTGTTGCAGATGAGGAGGCTGGCGCTGTTGTGTGAGAACTTGGTAGGGTAGGCACCTGAGAAGGACATTCCAAGTCAGCCATTTTCAATAAATGTCTCCTAGCCCTGTCATTTAGCTCTTCTTGGGACAGAGGCTCTATCAAGGTATTTTTCTTCCATTTTGGC
>APFE030322072.1:58772-94572 GCA_000404065.3 Pinus taeda
CAGAAATCTTCAAAGGGGTTCTGGAAGGTTCAGAGGTAAGTTTCCTTTTAAATGCTTTGCTTGTGGAAGAGTAGGTCATTATGCTACAAAATGTCCTTATAAGGATAAAGGAAAATAACCTGCTAGATGGAACAAGAAACAGAGTGCAAGTAAGAAAAGCTACTACACTCATGAAGACAGTGATGGTTTATCAAACAGTGATGAAGATGAACGAGGTAATGAATATATATTGTTAATGGCATTTGAAGATGATGATTATATGGATGCTATAGATGTGGATTACTTTCATGAAGAAATTACTGAACTTAAGAGATGTATAGAAGAGAAGAATATGATCATTGATACTCTACAATTTCAAATTGATGAAAAGGAAAGACATCTTGAAAAATTAGAAGGTGAAATTGTTGGTCTTAGAAAAGAGATTAAGAAAACAAAAGCTATTAATCTTAAGTTTGTCAAAGGATCTGAAACTTTGGATGAGATTATCAATGTGCAGCGGTCTCCTCTAAACAAGACAGGTCTGGGCTATAATGGAGAAACTTCTCAAGCATCCACCTCAAAAAGTTATCTTGATGCAGCAAGAAGAAATGAGAAAAATCACAATGAAGACCATCAGGTAAAACAGGGACGAATTGCAAACAGAAACTATCAGGGGCAATCCATCTTAAGGGTGAACAAAAGCTACAACCAGCCACAGGTAAAATCTTCTCAATTTGGTTCAAGAATAGATGACAAGAGAAATTAAAATCAATTGGCTGGTAGATTTGATAACCGCAGAAGTTTCTTCAATGGACAATGCTTTTCTTGCCATAACTTTGGTCACAAAGCAGCTCAATGTGTTGCATATAAAACAATCATGACTAGGGAAGCTCAAAAACAAAGAAGTATGACCGGGAATACAAAAAGGACCTATAACAACTTTTCGGTTCTTGAAAATGAAGTTGAATGTTCTATTTGCAATAACTTTGGTCATGAAGACTCTGAATGCAGGAGCAGGTTTCAGCAGAGAAAGGAACAAGCCTCAAGCACCAAAACATGGAGAATAAAGGAACCACAAACAGAAGATGTGGGATAGCATTATATGCAGAGGGACAGGAAAATCTATGGTACATTGACAGTGGATGTTCGAAGCATATGACAGGTGATAAAGAAAAACTTGAGTCATATTCTGCTCTAGAAAAAGGAAAGAAAGTCCCTTTTGGAAATGATACTCCTGCAACTATAAAAGGAAAAGGTATTGCTCAGTTAAAAGAAAAGGTCAAGGCTGGAAATGTTTTGTATGTTGGTGGATTGAAACATAATCTTCTAAGTGTCAGTCAGATGTGTGATCAAAGAATCGAGGTGATATTCAGATCAAATGGATGTCTTGTTCGTGATCTTGATACAGGTAAAACAGTGATCAAAGGTGTTAACACCCAGGTTGTTCTCTTTGACTCCTAAGAGAATACGGCCGGGGTAACCACTAACCAATCTTTGGGCTACAGCTTCTAGCCTATCTGCAGTCAGAGAGGGCTCTCTCTATAAGGTTTTGTCACTGCTTTCAGTGAAGGTTTAGGCTAGTTATGGAGTGAATATTTTGGTTGTTGTTGTATTTGGTTGGGAGGATGCTTCTGATTTCCTTAAAGTATATCAGCAGGTAAGTTAATCCATTGGGCAATGGGGTCTAGGACAGTTTTCTCTTGAGATCTTGATTTTGGTGAGGGAAAAGATACAGGGCCTGTGTGCATTCATGAAACAAAAGGTAAATAGTGAGAGTGAGGTGAAAACAACCAGCAAAGAGCAATTAAGATTTCTTTACTTAAGCTGAATATTGCAAAAGAGACTGGTTATCTAGGAGCAATTACTTGAATTCCTAAAACAACAACGCACTGGGATGACATAGTATTAAAGGTAGCAGTGAAGAATTACGCTTTAAATACTCTATCAGAAGAAAACATATAAGATAGCTTAGATTGAGCTCAGGGTAGCCAATGACCAAATCCTGAGACTATTCTTCTTCCTTACTATCTAGATTTTCAAGTGTACAGAAAAACATAGGAAACATATGAAATAAAGAGCCACGAGAAAAACTTATTGAGCCATGAAATACACAGGAATCCTGCAACTTTGAGCCACACACCATCAAGAGATCAAGAGACAAACATATTTGAAGAAATCCCACTGTCTTTTGTATTAACTGTCTGAGAGTTTACAATATCAGAATAACAGAGAAGATATTAAGAGATTTCCTACATCCGGAGTCCAACCCCTCTAAACAAACGCGAGAGGGAATATATGGAGGTTACATACAAAAAATATCTCAGGAATGGAGTCATCTAAGAGGAAAATATCTCTTACACTCGCACAGGAGAGTAGATGAGAAGTAATTACAAACATAAATGACTCTTAAAAGCCTTTAACTCCTATCAGGACAATTTTTGACCTTCGGGCACTGCGGAGTCAACTGCGCGGCTTTACCATAAATGCAGCACTGAGCACTTTTACTTTTTGTACCTTCTTGGCCCTGCCACCTGTACCTGATGATGCTGCTGCTGAGGCCGAGTACCTGTGCTGAGTTGGCTCAGCGTCTTTATGCTTGCTGTCATGGCTTTGTCCACCTGTAGATGCAATATGGACTGTATTGCTGAAAAAAGATTTAATTCTTCAGCTTTGGTTCAAAAGTAGCTTTATTAAGTCCTGCCATATGTCTTGAGGGGGAAGCTGATGCCTCAAAATTGACCCTAAGGTCTCATCAGCTTCTGTGTACTTATAGAAATGGGGAGGCTCATCAAATAGATGTGCTACCTCATTTTTAATAAAAAATAAATTATCTAATTTCTCAAAAAGAGCCTGTCCTGTTAATGGGCCTGCTGAAGATGACCCAGGAGCTTCAGCAATTTGAATTGCTGCAAAGGCGCTTACTCTTTTGATGTATTTCTCATGAGAGAGAAGCTTCCCTAATTCTTCCAAGTTGGGAAGCCCTTTGTCCTGCAGGGCTGTGAACCTATTCTGGAACTTATTTATATCTGCCTGTATATCATGGATTTTCCTGTCCAGTGTCTGAATTAGGTTCTTCATTGTTGTGGTTCTTTTGATTAGGGAAATGGTTTCAGTTCTATTAGCAATTCCCATTTTTATTAGCTGAGAACCAGTCCTGTAATTTAGGACTTCAATCATCCTGGGGGCAAGGTCTGCCATGTTGCCAAGGGCGTTTCTTGCTCTGTACAATTCTTTCTTTGCTCTGCCAATGAGTCCTATTTGTTCATATATAGCCTCAATGTACTCCCACTGATTAGTGATTGATTGTCCAATGGCAGTCCAAATCACTTGCTTGATTTCTGCTGTCACTTTCTCAAAATTGAGCTGCTTTTCCAGCTCTGCAATTGTCTTTTTTAGGGTTTTTACTTCCCTCTCCCTCTCAGCCACATTTTGCTTAGACTTATCATATTTCTCTTCTATCTTTGCTAAGATTTCCTTGGCCTTATTGAGTTCTGACATTTGAGCCTCTAGCACCTGGAGTTCTTGCCTTAATTTTTGCATATCCAGGCTCTCGGCTTGCTCTGTTGGTGGTGCTGTAGTAGCTGGCTCTGTTGTAGCTGGAGTTGTTTCTGATGCCTGTTGCTTTGGAGGGATGTCCTCTTTAGGGGTCTTCTCGAGGTCTATTATCTCTGTGGGTGGTTTGGAAGACTGCCCTGTTTCTCCCTTCTGTAGAGCTGCCTCTAGGGTAGTCTCTGTATCCTGCAGTTTTTGTTGGGTGTCAACCAGTTCCTTATATAAGTTCATTAGCAGTGCAGTGACATCCCTTTCTCGTCTCTGTTGGGCTACTTCATCTGTTTGTGGATGTAGAGTTGGTGGGATCTTCATTTTCTTCTTAATCGCAGCTACATCCGCATCCCTTAGTTTAAGGACCTCCTATATGGCCTTAACATCATTGGGATCATGACCAAACTCTATGATGATCTCTTCTAGTGCCTTGATTCTGTTGTCCTTGGCTTGAGAGGATGCCCTTTCCAACTCAAGCTGAGCTGCAGTGTTATTCAAACTGTTTTGCAGCCTATAATTTACCAAGGTCTTGTCTGCCAGAGTGGCATAGACCATCTCACCCGTCTGCTTGTGGAGCTCGATCTGGTCCATGGGGTGGATGTCTTTTGCAAGGACTTCCAAGTTTGTCCTTATGTAATCTGCAGCTGTTTGAGGTCGCTGCACTGTAGGGGCAAAATGGCTCATTATCATCTTGCTTTCTTGCACATCAAAGGCAGCCATTAGTCTTTGTTGATTTGGAGGGGCCATGTTCAACAAATGATTGTAGAGCTTAATTTTGAGTGGCTCACTCCTCCTCTTAGCGTCCCTGAACTGGTCCTTTATGCTTGCAGCTGCACTCTTTCCTTGTCCTGAGGAGCTGACCTCCCCAACTGTTGCCCTATCTTGCTCTTGATGTAATGAGCTGGCAGAGGTCTCAAGGCTTTGCATTTCTTCTTCTGAGAATGGATTGAGCCTCTGCCTTTTGTCTGGACCTTCTATGAGAGGGGTATCCCTCTGCCTTTTCCTGCTGGTGTCCTCCCTCTGAGGGGTTTGGAGGACCGAAGAGTCCACCCTAGAGTCCTGTCTAGGAGGCGCCATGCTGGTTGTCTTATCTTGGGTGGCTGCCTGGCCTTCTCCTGTTTGCTTTTCTCGATCCTGATGATCAGTTTCTTGCTGGTCTTGCTACTGTTTCTCTTGTTGGCCCTGTTGGCCTTGTTGGCCCTGTTGGCCCTTTGTTTCTTCCATTACCTTGCCTTTACCTTTGTCCTGCCCCTGATTTGAAGTTTGTGCTGCCCCTTCTTGTGTTGCAGATGAGGAAGCTGGCGCTGTGGTGTGAGAACTTGGTAGGGTAGGCACCTGAGAAGGACATTCCAAGTCAGCCATTTTCAATAAATGTCTTCTAGCCCTGTCAACTAGCTCTTCTTGAGACACAGGCTCTACCAAGGTATTTTTCTTCCATTTTGGCTGGTTTGCATGTCTTGATATGAGGAGCATGCTATTATGCTCATAACCGGAGAGTTTGTATTTTAGTCTCCTCTTGGATATAAAGCCATTGGGGTCATATGGTTTCCAAAGGAAGCTTTGTGTTAGGCCAAGTCATTCCAACATTCTCTCTGCCTGCTTCCATCCTTCTCTTTTGTTTAAAATCAAATGACCAAGCTGGTTTTTAACTTTGAGTTGTGCCTTCTTGCCCCTGCTTGCAAAATGGATCAGATCGGCATGGCCGAATTGTCTGAAGTATTCCAGGGCAAAGAGCCTCATGGGCACAAACTTGGGTAGCTTGAATGGGTGCAGCTCACACCCATATATCCTAATCACAGTGTGATGCTGGTAAAAATACCAGTCCCCTATGCTGTAGGTAGTGGACAACTGTAGAATTCTCTGCATTTCATCAGTGAGTCTTGGAGGAGGTTTTGTCATAAGTAGAGATAGGGCCGGATGAATGAACAGATCTATGAACTCACAATATGTATAGGGTGAGTATGCTTGGATATGGAAGATGGAGCTCCAGTATACAACCGATCTTGGGTTTCCTGCAGCATCATTTCTCCTGATCTCAAAAGAGAATTTCTCATGTTGGTGATAGAGGATGAGGTGATAAATGTATGAAGTGTATCTGAACACTCTCTCCCTGGACAGGTGCAGGAACTGCTCATGTATTTTGTCCGAGATGTATGTGGCATAGTTATAGCAGATAGGGGCCTTCCCAGGGGCAAACATTAACATCATGACTAGCACAGTCTCCTCTATAAACTCCATTGATTTATATCCCAGAACTGAGCTCACCATATGGGCCAGGTCTAGTCCAAGTTGATTTAGGTATCCATCAAAGATAGGAGGATGCAGCACTGTGTCTAATTTTCTAACAAACAGTTGATTAAACTTCAGGATCTCTGCCTCTGTAAGTGTTTTGGTCCCCTGGTTGATTAAGTCCAGCAGGGATAAAGGAACCAATTTCTTGTGAGTTTTGAACTGAACCATATCCCTGATGGCCTGAGGGGTGGTATAGAATACAACTTCACCCTTGGGATTGACTACAGCTCTCTGTGATGGCTCATAACAGCTGGCACATAGATAGATGAGATCAGGGAATTGTCTGACTAGAGGCGTTTTAAAAGTTGGCAGGGCAGACTCCCAGATGCCTAGGATATCTGTTCCATCTCTGTACCTAGCCCTGAACTCATTTAGCAGGTGAATATGAGGGGTGCATCCTTCTCTGGAGTCTTCTAAGATCTGATAATCCAGGTCTGCCAAATCCTGCCAGTCTAGCTCTCTCTGAGGAGCATTTAGAGGAGTGACATTAAGGACTTCAGGGGTCTCCATGTTTTATACAAATAATCTCTGAAATGCCGCTTGAAACAGCGAAATTGATGGGAACCAGGTTTGACAGGGTTGGTGTACAGTCAGGGTGACAATGCTGGGCCTTCTGGGAAGGGTTTTCAGCAGCAGAAAGACCTCCCTTGTCAGTTTGGGAGTTATGCAGGAAGTCCACGGTTGCGCGGACAGGGTAGGTTTTTAGCAAAAATTTCAGTCTCTCCGAGGTTTCCACCGATATGTTTCAGCCTAAACGGTCAAATTGGGTACAGTGTAGTTGGTTTATCGGTGAAATTTACAATTTGATGGCGTTTATGGTGGTTTTTACAAGTAACTTTAAGAAAAACCAGTTCACAGGAGGACGAGGCTCAAATACCTGTTAAATAATGGCCTGGACTGAAGAATATAGCTGGGTCTGCGCGCTGGGTTCCTTGAAATTGGTTGCAGGCTGGTTGGTGGCGCAGGCGTCGTGAATTACATGCAGATGGCTTAACAGCAAATTTCCGAAAAATATGACAAAATTGTGAAAAATAGCGAAAATATGGCTTTTTGGCTTTATTGGCGCGCTTTTTGGATGACGTCAGCATGACGTCATCATGGGGGACCGGGTTGGATGACGTCAGCATGACGTCATCGGGTGACGTGGCGGTCAGTGACATGTCCACGGGGGCGATGAGGTGGCGGTCAGGTGGACGAATGAGGGATGAGGCGGGCGGATGTGGCGGTGACGTGCACGGCAGCAGGGCACGGACGTGGGCGGGACAGGTGTCGCAATATCGGAACCGGCCCTGTACGGTGAAGGAATTGTCAAGCGATGCTCCGATGCAATCAGGGAGTGACATGTGTCCCGGCGTGATGCTGGCCTGACGCAAGCGTCTGACAGATATCGGAAGGTATCTTTCAGACACGTAAGGTGCTCCGATATCGATGAGGGCCGTTGATCTGGAAACCCACGATCCAACGGTTTTCGGGCGCCCAACTTGCACGAAATGTAACTCCTCCTTTGGTTAACCTGCGGACGTCGGGATTGCCCGAAATCGACGTCCGCCGTAGATCTAGACCCGGCACCATCTGACGGTCATCGGGCGCCCAATCTGCACGATCTGTAACTCCTCCTGGGCGGGCAATAAACAAATGGTTTTTCTTTGCAAACGTGGCGGCGGGACCCTCCATGTATTAATCGCTCTTTGAAAGATTTTCAATGGTTTTTCTTATCAAAGCATTTCGGTCCGCCAACCTTAGAAATAGAAGCAATTCGAGGGTTTTACATTAAGTTCGGGCAAAAATCTTTTATAAAGGCGCAAACTATAGAAAAAGGGTCAAATGGCTTTTATACAATATGAAAGGGCAAATAACCCCCCGACCTTAGGATAAGGCGGGGGAAGGGTGATTTTATAATGTTTTCCGCCCTTTGGGTGATTTTTATGGGTTTTTCAAGGTTTTTCAAGGCAAAATGGAACTTTTGGGTAGGGAAACTGGTTTGAGGTGGAGCAAAGGTGGAACATGGGTTCTTGACCTTGACCAGGTGTCAATTCAAGTCCCAGGGAGAGAACATTATGGCTATAGTGCCAAGGAGGGGATATTTATGCATTGTGGGGTTTATACACCATGGTGTTTATAATACTAGGGATAAAGGGGTATAAGGAGCTAAGTAGTAGGGTTAGTTGTCAATATGGAGGGAACATATGAGTGAGGGATAGTTCAACCAAGTTTTCTTTTGGAAATAACTTGAAATCAGGAGTAGATCAAAATGAAAAGATTTTTGCACAAGAAATGTGGCTTTTGAAGGCCACTAGAATCATGACAAAGTTTTGAGTTTGTTGCATGAACCAATAGATGAAGGGGTGTTAGTAATGAGTGATATACAAATGAGAAACAAGGGAGTTAGTCATGCTCCAGAGTGCTACTCTTCCTGTAGATGTTTCAGCAGCTTTGATTTTGAGAGAGACACCACTTCTGCAACCCCATCTACCTACCCAACTAGTTCTCTAACATTTTTGTTCCTTCTTGGAGGGTGCACTTGGACTTGCAAACCCTTTGAATGCCTTTTTCTTTTCATTGGCTTTTGCTTTCCTTTCCTACCTAGTACAACCCTTATTCCTTCCAAGGTCCCAGATTAAGCAGTTGGGAACCTTAGTTTCTCTACCTAGCTATTGATCTGCCAAGATTAAACAGTTTGGACAGATTTCATTCTCTATTCCACAACATAAATTGAAAACATGGCATGATCCAGATTAGACTGTTGGACCATCCATCAAAATTGAGTTCTTATGAAAGTTGAGATAGACATTGTCTTCTTAAGCAAATATGGGATCTTTGTATTATCAGAGCAGAGCATATTTGGACCTTTGACATCTAATCATGAAATATGAAACCTATTGGTATAGCTATCCAACACCATCATTAAAAGATTTTTCATCATTATTTCATGTTCCAATGGGTCATTTTACACCTTGTTTGTGCTTCAATTGTGCTCAGGTAAGGCTCATTTCCCTCTCCTAGGGTTTTTGTTTCTAAGAAATAGAAGATGAATTTGACAAAAGTGAGAGAGGTTTTTGTCCATAATTGACCAAATAATAAAAATTCTTTCATTTTTTACATGGGTTTCATGGTTTGGGAGAAATGTCGAAAACATCGTTTGCCTCAAGAGGGTTGATGCACCTCTGGAGTGACCTTGGTAAAATAAATTTTTATCCTAGATGAAATGACCAAATGACTTGCTTGATGAGTCAACTGATAAGTAGACACAAATATATTTATAATGAACTATCATGAGCTCAATTTTGAGTTGAGGAAGACCTTCAAAAGTTGAGTGCAACAGCACTCTGCATTTGGGCAGCCTCATTATGCACATTTTGACCAGTGTTGGGAGATTTGACTTTTGATAGGGAAAATGAACTCAAAATTGAACAATTCAATATTTTCTGGAAACTAGACTTGACAAGATTTATAACGAGCTATCACATGCCCAATTTGGATATCGGGAAGGCTATCAAAAGTGAGTTTGAAGTTGGCGCTACGCACCAGAGGTCAACGCTACGCTTTTGACTGGGAGACTTTTTGGAGAAATGGTTTGCATATTTGGGTTCCACATGATTAGAGCATCAATCCCTGAAATTTTCAGCAATTTTAGAGAAAAACTTGGTCACCTAAAGGCCAAAAAATGATCAAAAAATCACCTCTCTGCCTCTTTTTGGACACACAAAAGTACCCTTGGGCGATTCCACTTTTGAGGGGGTAAACGACCTCCAAATGCAAAAATTCAAGAAGTGCCAGAAATGAGATAGGAAGACCTTTCTAATTCACTATATTGGGATTAATTTGGCTAAGGGGAAGGCCTCCAAAATAAGCTGAGAAGTGGCGCTATGCCCTTAGCCAGTGGCACTACGCATAAAGCCAGTTTGCCTAAAAATCCAAATTTCGCCTAGTTTTTCTACAAGTTTACCTTTTCTCCCATCATGGATGAATTTATGATTGTAAATTATGCTATGCTATGTAAATATAATTTTAAAATGACCTTAGAGGGTAGATTCATCATGCTTAGGTGGTTTGGGGGTCAATGAATCAGTTTCCATGCTTATAGAGGCAAGTTGTTCCACTACCTATATTCCTACTCCTTGTTTGGAAATGGTTGTAACGGTTTCTTATCTCTTGGATTCGACCCCTGATGGCTAGAATAGGTGGCTTGATGTCTATATTATGTATTTTTTCAGTGATTACCAAAGGTTGGGCTCTCTTGGATGCTTTGAGCTACATTGTACATCTCTACAGCAGTTTGGCAAGGAAATAAACCAGGGTTTACAACTATTTTTGTGGGATTCTTGTGGTAATGTGTTTCTCAATTATTTCTCCTTATGTCATTAGTTTTTCTCATGTGTTATGTGTGCCAGGACTTCATTCTTCTAAACTAAATGAAATCAAGATAGATAGGTAGAATACATTGGTACAATGTTCTGCTTTGGGAATACATTTAGTTTTTGATGTTTTCAGTTGTTTGAAGAGGAATCATGATCTTTGCATGCCCTCCTCATATCCTCATCAATCTCATACCTACCATCTCACTCAACTACAAGTGCCAAAACATCTACCTACCTCGCCCCACAAAACACCCTGCATTCCTGACTTGATTTCTCGGACCCAAAGTTGCCTGCTCCATTTGATCCAGAAAAAAAACCATCAAAATCAACCAAAAAACCCTAGAGCTACTATACCTAGCCTAAATTCCATATTTGCGGTCATCTCGACTGATATTGACAAGGAGAGAGCCCTCTCCCGACCTGGTAGGGCTAGTTACCAGGTTAAGCTTGGTTTGTGGTTATCCTAGGATTGCCTCCCTTTAGCCTGAGGTCAATCTAGGCTCTAACATAACCATAAGATGCATATGCATAAAGGAAGCCAGACTAAATGACAACCATAAGAAGAAAAGACACAAAAAAAAGTTGTTAACAGAGTTCAACCGGTGTGGGTTACGTCTTCAGGCCCTACTCAATGTGGGGAGTCCTCTTTGATTAATCTTCAGCAAAATCAAATTACATGCATGTACAAAAGACACATTATACCTCCACTTTTGGGGATGGCCTAAAAATGCACAACTTGGCTAAACAAATGGACTGCACTATTGAATTCTTGGCGAAACATCATGAAAAATGACTGTAAACTCGACCTCTTTATGCTTCAGTCAAAATCTGGACCCCCAAGAATCTCAAAGATTCCCCAAAGATTATTTCTTGTAGGTTGATTGGAATTCAGCTACTTAGATGAAGAATATGATCACACCATCATGTTCCTTGCAAAAAGTTAAGAAGAAAGAGCTTAAAGTCGGTCTGGTTCTGAAACTATCAATTTTGGGTCCCTAGGGAATCTTAAATATTCTTCAAGATTCCATAAAGATTCTTTTATGCAAGCTGATTAAAATTATAATGCTCAGATCAGAAAATTTATTGCACCATTAGACTCATGGAGAAATTCTGGTTCATTTGAGTATAAACTTAGCATGACTATAACACTATTAAATTTTGGATTCAATGGAATCTAAAGATTCCTTAAGAATCAACTAATATTCCTACAAAAATTCCCTGAGAATATGTCTTGAAATTCATTCAGTGTGGTTCCTCCTTAGCTCTCGATTCCATTCACTCCTCCTCCCCCCAGGTGAATGACAAGTTTTGGTTCTTATATAAAATTTGGGTGGAGTTATCAAAGTCGCATGGCTCACACATTGGTTAAAAATCTTTGTTGGTTAGAGGGTAGCCTGGATTTTGATCAGTGGCCCACCCATCCACTTTCAAATTGGCACTATTATATTTTTTCCCTGTTAGTTTTATTTTTTAACAGGGCCACGCATTGGCAGGACGACCCACCAAGTCGGGTGGGTTTGAACCTTGCCAACCTCCCAACATGGCCATATGGTTGTTACAAGTGGGTTAGGGTCTCAGGTCAATGTCGCTAGCCCCAAATCCTATATATAATATGGGTGGTGGGGGTGGTGGGTCACCAACCCACTTTTTTTTTTTCAATATATTGGTTAAAAACCATTTGCTGGATTTTTGGGGTCACCTGTCTTTTTAAGGAAGAGACAATTTCACCCATTCTGATCACCAAAAACCATCACCATAAGGTTCCAATTTGTTGCCTAGTTAATTTCTTCCTAATTTATCATCTCTGCCAGATTTATCCATGCTCCAAATTTAGTTGGCTCTCTGCTAACTTTAGCAAGGGGCTAGTTTCACCAAAATTTTGACTGGCCATAACTTTCACATACGATGTCAGATTGAGGTGTTGCTTGAGCCGTTGGGAATATTGTGATGAGCTCTTTGAGCTAACCATGGTTTCACTATAATCCAAATTTTTTTTATTTTTGAGCTTTTCTTGAGCCGTCTTCAATTTTTGAGCCTCTCTAGAGCCACCTGGATCATTCCTCCCCATTGAGGAGATTTTGGTCCCCCAAAAGCATGAACATAATTTGTAACCTACATGTGACCTGTCAAGCCACACTTCCTTCTTTATACTTTAGAGCCATAAGTGACAAACCAACACTTGCATTTTATGCAAACCTGTAGTAAAATCTTTGCAAACTACAAACATTACTCAAATAACCCCATACTTGCCAAGAATTTATAACACACTCTTTGGTCAAGTTTACATAAAAATCATAATAAAAACCAATACCCCACCTATCAATAAAAAGGGGCCAAAACATTATCATGTTACTTTCATAAGTGTCGGAAAACACATCATCACTTTTACAATAATTTTGCAACATATGATTTACCACATGCAACCATGAAAAGATACTATATCTAGTAACCATCTCTCAGTCAACAAAGAGAATGGATCATATCTGTGTGGTGGATTCACTTGTTGAACATATTCACCAACTGGCTCCATCAAAGGTTCTTTCTGGTCATGAAGTATTTGACATGTGTCCATCCTTGTTGGAGTGGCTACAATGGTTATTTCTCCTCCAAATTTCTAGATCATCTTGGAACACTTATTCTTGGTGCACCTCTAATAAGTTCCCATCAAATCCTCACTATCACTAGAATGTGATGAGGTTCTTCCATCATTCGTCATTGTTTGGTCACTGGTTGTCTTGGAGAATTCTCCAACATCATTTTTGACATGCCCAAGTCTTAGATAACAAGGCAATTCCTCCACCTTGATGGGATCCACAATGTCATCGCTATTAATGTTGAGCCCCTTTC
Organism: Pinus taeda; assembly: GCA_000404065.3. Taxonomy (NCBI): domain Eukaryota; kingdom Viridiplantae; phylum Streptophyta; class Pinopsida; order Pinales; family Pinaceae; genus Pinus; species Pinus taeda. The sequence continues at coordinate 71,792 of APFE030322072.1, forward strand.
CTTGATACCTCATTTTTTTCAACAATTTTGATCCAATTCATGTAGTATGTTAAGTAGTGAAATCATCATCATAAAAATAATGTGAAATTGAAGAATCATTTTTTACCTCAGGTGCTATTTGCTGCAACTTTTCGAATGCATCCTCCTTGGAATGCAACTGATGCTGCAACATTTGTTTCTCCTTCTCTACTTCTTGTAGGATTATTCTTAGTTCAACATTATCCACCTAAATTCTTTGGTTCATCTCTTTGAGTTCTTGGAGCCATGCATTATTTTGTGTCCTCCTTATTTTTGGCACAATATCTGCTGAAATATTTGTCTCATCGCTTGAATTGGAACCCAAGTCGATAGTTCCATCTTCTGTAATCCCAAGAGCTATAATATTCATTTCATCACCTGAGTGTGATCCTAGGTAAATTGGTCCAATACCTACAAGTCCCGCAATTGTGATCTTCTCATCATCCTCTCATTAAAATTCTTGGTCTTATTGCACAATTGAAACTATCTCCTGCTTCTCTTTTCTATCGTTCCTCTTTGGCATCAATTCTAGATGCAATTTCCAAAAATGTTCCTCATCGTGTCCTTCTTTCTGACAATGAGTACAAGAGAGATTTTCTTAATTTCTATTAGTAGTTGTTGCCCTCTTTGGGTGGTCTTCTTGCTCATGCTTCCCCCTAATTTCCGGATGTTCAACCTTCACACTAGCTTCATCAAGAGCTTTAGTTTCAAATAATAATAATAATGAATGACACAAATAACTATGCAAAGAGACAATATATTTCATCAACGTCTGAGGAGTGTCTATTGGAACATTCAATGTTAATGCTTGTCTCCTAATATCCTCTATAAAATTATGAAGATTTTAATGTTTACTTTGTTTAAAATGCTTCCATTCCATCATGGCTTTTTGTCTATAACCCAATGGGTAAAACTGTCCTCTTAAATCAGAAACAAACTTAGACCAAGATGAAAGAAGTTTACGACTACTCTTACCATCTTTATGCAATTTACCTTCCCACCATACGAGAGAAGTGCCAATCAATTGAAGGGATGCTAGCTGGATCCTGGATTCATCCTCTTTGATTCATTGTATGTGGAAATATATTTGAACTTGTCTGATCTAGTTATCTATCTTTTTCACATTAGATTCTCCACTAAACAAAGGAAAATAAAACTTGACATCTAGCTTGAAAAATGGTTTTGTATGTGTTTTCTACCTCTAGAATGATGAGAAGATGAAGAAAAAGAACTTTCAATGGAAGACATAGAGGGAGGTTCAAGAGGCTCTTCTCCTCCTCCTTCATGATTTATGGAGGCATGATCATCTAGTCCTTCCTTATTCTCTGGCCTCACCGTTGTCTTCTCATACTCTGCAAATAATTTGTCCACCTTTTCTGCCATGGTAGAGAAGGCCTTGTGATAATTTTTCTCTTCCTCCAATCGAGAATATTCATGTTCCATTTTCCTTCATGCTGCACACCCCACTTCTAGATCAAATGATTTAAGTTTTCCTTCACCACTTTGGAGCTTTTCCCTAGTTATCATACACTTGTAATTCACATCAACAAGAGACTTTCTCTGATCCCAAACTTGATCTGTATCTTTTCACTTCAAAGATGCATAAAAAAATTCATTTAAAATAGCATGTAACCATAACATGCATACACATAAAGGAATCAGAAATAAATGAAAACCATAAGAAGTAAAGACAAAACAAAGTTGAGAACGAAGTTTACCTAGTGTGGGTTATGTCTCCGGGCACTGCTCAATGTGGGGAGGCCTCTTTCATTAATATTTAACGAAATCAAATTACATGCATGTGAAAAAGACACCTTATACCTCCAATTCTAGGGATAGACTTAAAATTCACACCTATACTGAAGAAATGGACTGCATTGTTGAATTCCCGGCAAAAAAATTGTGAAAATGGCTGTAAAATTGACCTCTTTCTTCTTTGATCAAAATCTAGACCCTCGGGAATATCAAATATTCCTGAAATATTCCTTCTTGTGGGTTGACTGGAATTCGGCTGTGCAGATGAAGAATCTGATCATAACATCATGTTCCTTACAGAAAACTGAGAAGAATGAGTATAAAGTCGATCTAGTTTTGAAACTATCAATTTTGGGCCCCTAGGGAATCTCAAAGATTCCTCAAGATTCCATAAATATTATATTCTTTAGGCTAATTGAAATTCCATTGATTGGATAAGAAAACTGATCATTCCATCATAATCTTGACTAAGTTCTAGTTTGTTTGAGTATAAACTTAGCATTGTGAAATTTTGGCTCCAAGGGAATCTAAAAATTCCTGAAGCATCAATGAATATTCTTGCAAAGGTTTGCTGAGAATTTGTCTCGAAATTCATGCAGCATGGTTCCTCCTTCGCTATGGGTTTCATGCGCTCCTCCTCACCTTGGGTGAATGACGAGTTATCAAAGTAGCATGGCTGACACATTGGTTAAAAATGGTTGTTGGTTGGAGGGTGGCCCGAGTTCCAACCCGTGGCCCATCCATCCATTGTCAAATTGGCATTGTTGTTTTTTTTTTGCTGTTTGTTTTATTTTTTAATGAGGCCACCCACTGGCGGGACAACCCAGCGGGTCGGGCAGGTTCAAACCCTACTGACCTCCCAACATGGCCATATGGTTGTTACAAGTGGGGCAGGGTTCTAAGTTAGCATCATAGGCCCTACCCCTAATATAAAATTTATATATAATATAGGTGGTAGGGGTAGCGGTCGGCCAACCCACCTTTTTTTTTCTTTTTAATAATAAAATGGTAAAAAATTGTTCGCCGAATTTTTTGGGGTCACTAGTCTTTTTAAGGAGGCGACAATTTCTCCCATTCCAATCACCAGAAATCATTGTCGTAAGGTGCCAAGTTTTTGCCTCGTTAATTTCCTCCAAGTTTAGTGGCTCCTCCAGATTTAACCATGCTCCAAATTTAGTTGGTGCTCTACTAACTTTAGTGAGGGGGCCTAGTTTGACCAAAACTTTGACTAGCCATAAATTTCACATAGAGTGTCAGATTGAGGTGTTGCTTGCACCATTCAGAAGCTTGTGATGATCTATTTAATCAAACCATGGTTTCGCTGCAATCCAAGAACTTTTATTTTTGAACTTTTCTTGAGCCCTCTTTGATTTCTAAGCCTCTCTGGAGCCACTTGGATCATTCAGATCCCACCAAAAGAGGATCTTTTAGCTCCAAAGGAGGAGCCTTGAGAAGTTATGGAGAAACCACAAATAAAGGAGCTGAGAGTGGAGACATCTACTCAAGCAGAAGCATCTAGAAAAGGTGGAAAAAGAACCAAGTAAGCTGATAGACTTGTGCAGGGTGTGAGGGAGAATGTGGGAGCTCCTTCAAATTTGCATAGATAGAGGAGGTCACCTGATCAGTACACTGGTTACATGGCTCTAATGAATGAGCTTGTAGAAACTAAGCCATCCTGTTTCTGGGAAGTAGTAGAGAAACATGTATGGGTTGATACAATGATGGAGGAATATGAATCCATTATAAAGAACAATGTTTGGGAAGTGCTCCCAAGACTGACAGATATTCAGCTATGGATTTGAGATGGATCTCCAAGGTTAAGCATGCAAACAAATGAAATCATAGAGAAGTATATGGCCAAATTTGTAGCCAAGGGGTACTCTCAAGTTGAGGGAATTAATGGTGAGGAGACATTTGCTCCTGTAGCAAGGTACTCATCCATTAGATCAACTCTTGCACTGGCTGCACAGATGGGGTGGAAGATCCACTAGATGGATGTAAAAACAACATTTCTAGGTGTAAATCGAGCAACTAGAATTTTTTGGAGGTGTACATTGAGAAACTAGAATGTTTTGAGACATTTGATCGAGATTCTCATGTGTGCAGACCAAAGCGACCATTGTACTATCTCAAAAAGCACCCCATTCTTGGTACACTAGGATCGATAGCTATCTCACTGGTTTGGGATTCACCAAAAGTGAAGCAGACACAAACCTCTATCATATCTTGGTAGAAGGTAAATTTATTATTATTTTATGATATGTTTATGATTTAATTTTAACAAGTGATGAGTAGCTGATTAGATCTTGCAAGGAAGAATTTGCAAGGGAATTTTAAATGAAGGACATGGGTCTCATGCACTACTTCCTCGGGTTGGAAGTATGGAAAGGCAATGGGAAAGTGTTTATGTCTCAAGGCAAGTATGCAAATGAGATACTACAAATATTCTGTATGGAGAGTTGTAAAATCATGGAGACACCTCTTGCGGCCAACTCAAGGAAGGAGGATGCCAATTTAGGTGAGGAACTGGATGCTACCATTTATCAACAACTAGTGGGTTCACTCATGTATCTTGTGAATACATGACAAGATATGTGTTACACAGTCAACCAACTGTGTCAACTTATGGTTAGGCTAACCAATTTTTTTTGGAAAGTACTTAACAATGTTTTACGGTACCTCTGAGACACTACCTAGTTTGGACTATGGCACAAACAGACAGAGTGAGTGAAGTTGTGTGGCTTCACAAATGTTGATTCAACGGGGAGTCCATCCGACCGAATGAGTACATCAGGTGGAATTTTCATTGTTTGGTCCTATTGAAGGCTCGAAATGTTTGCCTCAACATCGGGGAAAACTTCTCGGTTGGGACCTTAGAGTAGATCCTTTTCTGTTTGGAATGGTGGCTTCGAATGGAAACTATGGGACCAATTTCCCTTGATATAAATTATGAAAATGGACAGAGTATATAGGTGTAAGGATATGAGGTAATTAAAACTAAAAATAAATAATATTTAAACTAAATATCTATCCCGAGAAATCTTATTTGTATATGTGATTTAGAAGGATCTCACAAGAAACATGACAATATATATTATCAAGTTATTATGAGGTTAAAGAAGATTGATGAATTCATTACACATATAAGATTTCGTTGTTTGTGCATATAATATATGATTTCAATCACACATATCAATAGTAAAAAATGTAAAATTTCTTGAAACACATATATGATAAACGTAATCAAATAACCATTCAACTCTTAAGAAAAGTAATAATAGATAGATAGTAGTACTCGATATATCATAACTCTGCTCATGAGAACATAGTAGTGGTTCAACTTTCTATTAAGAGGAACTTAAGTTACACTAGTGTAATCAAAATCCTTCTTTCCAAAATTTAGAACCCCTTCTTCATACAAATGAAGGATATTTATAGTTTCAAAATGAAATACAAATATAGCAAGGTGGAGTAAAAGCATGAAGCGGTTTTAACAAACAACGCTTAAAATGAAACAACAAGACAATTTTAGAATTTGTTGTAATAAATTGACTAAGCTTGTGAATAAGACTTACCTCCCATACGTTGTCACAATTCGTAAATATCTTTCATGGGATTCAATTCAGGTGGAGAATTTGGCTAGATCCGCATTTGACTAGTAAATATGGCATCCCTCAATGTTGGAAGCATGTGAGTGGTTGTGTTGGATAAGCATATGAACATTAGCCATTGACTATGAGGCTTGATTAAGAAATGACAATGGCATTCTGAGTCAATCTTAGATAACTTCTCAATTGTATCTTCCCTCTTCTTGGACAATTCCTACCACATTTTGGTTAGCAGTTTTATATCTCATAAAGTTCCCTTAGGGCAGTCTGAAATAAGGTTCACCTAAAACAAATTATCATTGATGGTTTCAATGAGTTCATTGGAGATATCCCTTGCATTGAATATATTTCTCTCTGCATGATTAAGGCAAACCTCCCAATCCCTAAAGACTATTTCTTTGTGTGATTCCTCTATTCTAGTGAGATCAACTAATCTCCCCTCAGGGTTTTTTTCCCATGTTATGAAACTTGCAATATTTTCCTTAATATCATAAAAGTATGCTTTGAGGTTGAATAATTGGTCCACTAAGGAACTAAATGTGTGACAAAAATCATGAATGATGGCTAACATTTGACAGAATACAACCTACTGTTGAGAAAGGAGAGTATTTAAATATGTCACTTCTTTTTTGAACTTTGTTAATTCACGATTAACTTTCAATTGTTCAATATTGTTTTGTAATTTCTAAATTTGAGCATCTCAGACATGTAAATCAGAGCCATGCTGAACTTTAAGGGAGTTGAAATTATTCTGGAGTTCAACAAGTTTTTCTTTCCATTGATTGGCAATCTTTTTCTTCTCACTCTTTATATTCTATTCCAACTGCGTAATTTTGTCCTCCTTTTCCTTCAAAACCTATTGTATCTCAATGGCTTTGTCCATAGTCGCAAAAGAATATGCTCCTATGAACTGAGTGAGTCTTCCTAGTTCCTCTATAGGAGTGGATAATGAACATTTCCATAGTACTTCAAAAGATGTGTTTTCAGGGGCTAAAGCCTCGAGCTTGTCAATCTTTATTTTCTTTCTTTGCCTTTTAACATCAACCTTATGTTTAGGTCTATAGAATATTTCAAGGGAGGAATCTCTTCGACCCTTAATACGACCTCAAAGGTTAGAAACTTTGGTATAATTTCCACATATTCAGTCTTCATAGGCGTATTAGAGGCCTTTATTTTAATCAGAGTCTTCTCTACAGTTTCAAAAGTTTCTAATACCTTTTCTTACGAGGGAATCTTCAAAACCTCAGGTTCCTTTCCTTTCAAAACCTGGCTACATTTTTCCCATATCTCCTTAAGCTTAGAACTTGGAAAATAACCTTCAATCTAAGTAGAAGAATAAGCCCATGTCTCTTTTGGTTTAGGGGTATTAGTAACTTGTTTAGAAGCAACAACTGTAACCTTTTCTTGAGTTGTGATTTCCAAGGAAAGATTTAGTGAGTCTAAAGGTAAGTGGGATAGCCTTTCTTCCTTGTATGGGGAAAATTGAGTGATTTCCCGAGGATTTAGATGCTCTACAATATGTTTGGAAACCATTGAATAAGTAACACCATTTTCAAACAAGTCACAAAACTGATCTGGTTCTTTAGAGAATTGCTTGATGCTTGACTGCGCAGTGACCTTCTTAACAGTTCCATGAGGATCATACTGTCTGTTAGGGATGGTAGGAAAATTAAGCTCTAAGATCAAGAATCTCACCAGCTACATGTTTGAAATTCTCTAATGTATACATACCATAATGAAAAGGAAAGACAGACCATACTTTCTTGTTAGATTCTTTCAATACTTTAGAAATGCCATTACCTATGGTTTGGTATGCTATCTCTCGAGCTAGCAGTTTTTCAGGTGCATACAGGGAAAGACATGGGGATTAGGAAGACTACCAAAGCCCTGGATGTAGGTAAAAAATTCCTCAAAAACCAATTCAAAATCTTGAGCAAGTCTGTCTCTACTTCTGAGGAAACCCTAAGAGCTCTCTTATTAAAGATAATTTGATGAATAGGCAACATAACACCCTGGCAGATTTTATGGAAATGAGGATGATACTTAGAGTCCCAAATGATACGATGGTATATATGAATATGATTTGGGTCCTCTAAGGTCCATTTCCAAGCCATGGAGATGAAATTTGTAGTGAAGCATAGGGCGTCCATTACATAGGCACTCATATAGAAAGTAGGAATTATATTTTCTGAAACTGTATGCTTCTTCTCAAAATTCAGAATGTAAGTGGCTAAGTTATCAAATAATATATTTCCTCATTCTAATATATATCCTTTCGAGGTAGCATCGATTAGTGGAATCCATTGATCTGGGAATTTCTTAGAATTAAGATAAGCAAAGAGTCTACATACCATGGAAACAGTTTGGAAATAAGGACCAGTGAGAGAGTCTACTGAATGTATGCCCTATTCTTCACGTTTGTGCTTGTTGGGGTCTCTCCTCCATTTCTTGATAGGTTCTGATGCATGATCAATGTTACTCAAGAATTTCTCCACAAACTATTTTTCATATTTGCACTGAGGTGGTGGCAAATGATACATTGCACTGAAATCACTGCTGGTGAAAGAACTGATGACTATATAATTCCTTGTCCTGAATTTCTTGTCTGGAATGTTCAAGTTTTCCATGACCCATCTGTTAGAGTCCTATAGTGATATGATTCATAATTTTGATTTGGCTAAGGCTAAGCCTTGTAATATTGTACATACCTTTGCTTTCTGCAAATTTTTTCCATATTAAAAATTAAAAAATGTAAAGAGGGTATGTCCTAAAAGAAATGTCAAAGGACAAAAAGAATAAGAAAATATCAAAAAATAAAAATATATGAACCCCAAAAAACAAAAAACAGATCATGAATGTGTGCAAGTCTAAATGCCACTACTATTTTATTGTTTTATTGTCTTAAATAATGGTTGTGAAAAGCTTGTCATACATGCCACAACCCATGGTAGTCAAACTGCTTAATCTTGAATATTTCATGGTTTGAATTTTATGTTTATAGTTAGAGAATAAAATCTGACCAAACAACTTAATATTGGAAGATCATTAGATAGGTAGAGAAAATAAAAAGGAGCTCATCAGCTTAATCTGAGCCCTTGGAAGATATAAGGTTAGAAGTATATAGTTTACTTTTCAAAAGAAAAATGAATGATAAGGGTCTTTTAGCCTAAATGCACCCAAATAAATGAAAAAAAATTGTTAGGGTAACTAATGGGTAAGTAGAAGAAAGGTTGCTGGTAACATTTACCAAAATGTTCAAGCTACAATTCCGGCTAAACTGGGCGGGAATGAAGTCGAGGGTTTCGCAGGCGTGGGTTCTGTTGCAGGTAGGGAAGAAGGAACTCTGATTGCGGAAGTTGAACAACAAGACTGATCTCGAGGGTGAGATCCAGAAGCTTAGAATAGAGCAAGAAAAGGACGAAAAGCTAAAGATTGAGTGTCAACTAGAAGCACAGGATCTGAGGGAAAGGAATGGAAACAAAATAGGGGAGGGGAGAGATCCCCTCCTTCAAAGTAGTGATAACAGGGGAAGCGAGGAAAGAATGGCAGAAGGAAGAAAACAGAGCAAATGAAGGCGAGACCTCAGTAGTGGGAGCACAAAAGAAAATGGGAGCAACAAGCAAATGTTTGCCGAGGGCAACGAACAAACCTAGGTTTGTAATTCCGCATAATAGATTAGAGAAATATAGAAGCTTCATGAAAGATTATGCTTTGATCTGTAAGTTTGTAGGATACTGGCCAGCTGAGAAAGACTTTCTCATATGGATCTAGCAAAGGTGGAAACCAAAAGGGCATATAGAATTAAAACTGGGGGCAAAGGGATTTTTCACAGTTATATTCTCTAACCTAGAAGACAGGGAAAGGATCTTTGAGGAGGGCCCTTACTTCATGAACAATGCTGGGCTATTTATGAGACAGTGGGTAGATTGCTACAACCCAGATAAGGAAAGAATGTTAGAAGCCCTGGTTTGGATCAGACTCTTTGGCCTGCCAATAGAATTCTAGGACCCAGAGATCCTTGAAGGTATAGGTAATGCATTAGGATCGTTTGTGAAAGTGGCAGAATCGACAAAGAGGGGAAGATATACTACATACACAAGGATATGCGCTTACATGAACATTACAAAGCCACTTCCAGACACAAAATAGAATTGGAATACCATGATGAGATTTGGCATCAACCAATTGATTACGAACACATTCCCTTTCATTGCAGAAGATGCCATGAGTATGGTCATCTGTATCGAGAATGCCTTATAACACTAGCAGAAAAGGAAAAAGAAGCAGAAAATGAGAAGAGAGATGTGGTGAAGAAGTCAGGAAAGGAGGATGAGGACTTCAGAGTAGTGCAGAGGAAGAAAAAAAGAGAGAATAGCAAAACTCAGGCGGACAAACAAAAAGGAATTCATAATGTTGAATCCAAAAACAAGTTCTGAATACAGCAGGACGAAGAAGTAGAAACGGAGGAAAACGAAGATGAGGAAATAGAAGGAATGGAAGTCATAACGGAAAACACAGATGAAGAGATAGGTCAAGCAAAAGAGACAGATCAAGAGAGGACAGAGAGTCAAATAGAAAACCAAGAGGATCAGGGAGAAATGGAAATAGACCCTCTGAAAACAAAAGGAGAGGAAGAAGAACAAGTAATGACAAAGCTCTTGCAGGAATGGAAGAGGCTAGATGAAAGGTTTATTCCAGAAGACCAGAAATAGATGTATAAAGAATCCTTTCAAAGATATAAAGAGAAAAAAGGAATGGCGGAAGAGCGAAGAGATTTTGAAATGACTACGCAGGAGACACAAAATACAGGAATGAGCAATATTGGCAAAGGAGGCAAAAAAAGAGGGAGAAGAACAATGAGTGAAACAATTCAAGAAGTTGGAGAGATGCTAGTTAACTCAGGAAGAGTTATACCTCTCTCATAGGTATTTCAAACCCCTCCGAAGCTTTTGCGATGATCATCACAAGCTGGAACATAAGAGGCCTCAACAGTAGAGGCAAACAAAGGTATCTAAGTGACAGACTGAGAAAAGAAAAACCCAGCATAATGATAGTACAAGAAACAAAAATAAGTACTGAGAAAATGAGGGACATTCTGAATAGGAACAAGAATAGGTATGATATGATGGGACAGGATGCGATTGGGAGTGCGGGGGGCCTAGTAATAATCTGGAACCCTGAAGAAATACAATTCAGCAATTGGATAAGTTTTCCAAGAATTCTAACAGGAATTGCTAAAATCGCAGGAACAACTGAGGAGGTTATTATATCAGGGGTTTACGGGCCCCATGCCCAAGGAGAAAAGGAAAAATTCCTGCAAAATCTAAAAGCATTGAGGAGTCTAATCCCTGGAAGGCAATGGATTGTAGGAGGGGATTTCAATCTGATCAAAAGCTCAGCAGAAAAAAGAGGAGGGTTAAGGAGAGTGGATAAAACAATGGAACAGTTTGGAGACTTGATAAGGGAGTAGAGACTGATTGATATCAATACTATCAATGGAAACCATACCTGGAACAACCGAAGAGGAGGAGTTAATCAAATTTCTTCAAGGCTCGATAGATTCCTAATCTCCGAACAAATAATGATGAAGGATGTTTTCATTGAGGCTACGATTCTTCCAGTTGCAGGATCGGATCATTGGCCGATCAAATTGGAAATAGATCTCAAGCAAAGACCAAACAACAAACCTTTTAGTTTTGAATCATTTTGGCTAAGGAAGGAGGGGATGATAGAGAAACTTGAAGAATGATGGAGGAAGAGTGAACAAAAAGGGAAAAATAAAATGCACACCTTCTAGCTCAAGCTGAAGGAGTTGAAAGACAAAATAAAAAGGTGGAATAAAGAAGAATTTGGAAATATAATGGAAGAGAAAAAGCTCCTTGAGCAAACAATGGAAGAGTTGCAGCAGATGGATATCCTCGAAGGTATACAGGAAGATAGAACAAAGGAAGAAGGAATTATAATAAACTAGCTAGAAGAGAGAAGGAAACAAGAAGAGATTTTATGGAGACAGAAGTCAAGGGTACAGTGGCTTAGAGAAGGGGAGAGGAACACTAAGTTCTTCCATAAAGAAATGATACAACATAGACAAAGGAACATAATTTTTTCAATCAAAAACCAAGAAGGCCAACGCATCCTACAACATGAACAAATTGAAAAAGTGTTGGTTAATCATTTCAAAACCTTATTAACCGAAACTCAAGACAATAGATCAGAAGCTATAACGAATTTATGCAGGGAGATACCTAAACTGGTAACTAGAGACCAGAATTTGGCTCTGATGAGGAAAGTAACAAGGGAGGAAGTGGAGGAAATAGTCAGGAATATGAAAAGGAACAAATCTCCTGGACCAGACGAGTACACAGTAGAATTCTACCAAGAGGGATGGCACTTCCTTACTGAAGAGGTACTAGAAGTGGTGGAGGAAGCAAGAATCAATCAAAGAATATGGTCAGGTATTAACTCAACCTTATTCACCCTCATTCTGAAAACTTCACAAGCGGATCAAGCTGAAGGCTTTCGTCCTATAGCCTTATGTAATGTGATCTATAAGATAGTAGCATCTATGGTGGCCCAGAGACTGAAATCTATTCTCCCGAACATCATATCCCCAGAACAAACTGGGTTTTTTGAAGGAAGACAGATTCTGGATGGATTAGTGGTGGCTCAGGAAGTAATCCACACTTTGAAAACAAAGAAGGAAAAAGGAATGTTGATAAAGTTAGATCAATCAAAAGCATATGACAGGTTAAATTGGAAATATCTAGAAGCCATTCTTCAAGCCTTTGGATTCTGCAACAGATGGGTGAAGTGGGTCTTAAGCATGATTTCAACGCCGAATTTCTCCATCTTGTTAAATGGAGCCCCATCAACTACTTTTAATGCTTCAAGAGGAATTCGACAAGGGGATCCCTTATCCCCCTTCCTCTTCATAATTGCAGCAGAAGGATTAGGTAGATATTTCAAAAACGAATTAAGAGAGAGGAAAATTCAGGGTCTGAGATTATGGAGCAATCACACTACTGTTTCCCATCAACAGTTCGTGGATGACATAATGATTTACTGCAAAGTTTCCTTGAATGAGGTGAGAAGGATAAAGAAAATTCTAGAAGTGTTTATGAAAGGATCAGGTATGGAGGTTAACAAGGAAAAGTCAAGAACTTTCTTTTTTAATACAGTGGAACCTATCAGAAATCATTTAACTAGGACCTTGGGCTTCAGAAAAGGAGAGCTCCCAACAAAGTATTTAGGAACTATGCTAGACTCTTCATCCCTGAAAAATAGGAAACTGGAAGTCTATCGTGGAAAAGATCATGAAAAGACTGGATAATTGGTCCTTTCGTACTTTGAATCTAGCAGCTAGGGTAGTTTTGCTCAAATCAACCATCCAAGCGATTCTGATATATCCTCTCTCTGTAATGGCAGCTCCAAAAGGGATATGTAACAAGTTGATAGAAATATACAGGAAATTCCTATGGGGAGGACCTAAGCAACAAAAGAAATGGGCTCTCTGCTCATGGGATAGCTTAACCAAACCAAAAGAAAAAGGTGGACTAGGCCAAAGGGATCCATCGATTCTAAATCAAGTGCTAGCAGCTAAATTAAGATGGAGATGTATGCAAGGAGGGAAGGACTTGTGGAAATAGATATGGGCTACAAAATACAATATGCCTTCAACTCCTGAAGAAATATTAAGGAAACAAGAATCACCTCGAGGATCAGATATATGGAACCTGACTAATCAAAGTAGAGAATTAGTTGATGGACATATATTTTGGGAAATCAGAGGGGGACAGAATGCAAGATTTTGGGAGGAAGCGTGGAATCAAAGGGAGAAAATGTTGAATCTTCAAGGAATGCAGGGCATCTATAGAACAAGTATGGAGAGAGAACTCTTTAAGGTCAAAGATTATTGGACAGAAGGAAGGGGAAATGAAGAGTGGAGGGAATGGAAACCATTGGAAGACTGGAACAGGAATGCAACGGAGGAACAAAAAACAATGTTCAGGAAGGAATTAGATTGCAAGAAAATAAAAAACAGAGGAGGCAATGATATTCTTCGATGGGGTAAAGAAACCAAAGGAACCTTCACTATTAGGGAAGCATATAATGTCAAAATCCATCAAGAACAGGGGGAAGAGGAACAGAAGTGGAGGAAAATATGGAAAAATAAATGGTGGCCAAAAATAAAGATGTTTGTTCGGTTAGTTGGGAGAAAGCGCATTCTTTCGTGGGATCGAATCCAAAAAAGAGGATTCTGAGGACCATCAAGATGCTGCCTCTGCAACGAAGACATTGAAGACCAGGAACACCTTCTCAATGGATGCAGAATGGCCCAGTTCCAATGGGAAAAGACTAAAGAGTTATTTTCGACAACTGAACGAAATCCACAGGATATAATTCAAACTCTATGTAACTGGGGAGAAGGAAAGTTTAAAAGCTCGGTGGTAAGAAGAGCCTGGAATATGGTGGCAGATTTCAATGTGTGGAATATTTGGAAAGAGAGGAATGGTTGAATTTTCCTGGCGAAAATATCAAACCCGGAAGAAGTCTGGCAAAGGACCCTAAAACAAATCAGAGAATCAATCCTCGTAGAAATTTGGTCAGAGGATGAGTGGAAGACCTCTAAGGAAGAAGCAGAAACACTAAAACAACTAAACCTGGAACAAGGAATGGTCTTTCATCAAAAAGCTAAGTAACTCCAACCTATTGCAGGCCAAAATATAGTTGTCTTTCGTAAGCCTCAGGAAGGGTTTATCAAACTCAACTTTGACGGTGTGGCGAAGGGGAATCCAGGTCCAGCTGGATTCGTAGGAATCTTTAGAAACAGTCAAGGAGGGGTAGAATGGATCTTTGTAGATCATGGAGGAACAATGAGTAATAACGAAGCGGAATTCATGGCAGCTTATCAGGGCCTCAAAATTGCGACAAGAAATGGTTACAGAAAGTTAGAGATAGAAGGAGATTCAGTTCTGGTCATAAACACCATTAGAAAATTAATACAAGGGAAACAATGGGAGCGGGTTGTCAAAAGCTGGAGAACAGCGAGCATAGTCCAAGAAATCGAAGAAGCTTTGAAAGGCATCGAATACAAAATCACAGCCCACGTAAGGAGAGAAGGAAATAAGCCTGCGGATTGTTTGGCCAATTGGGGAAGTAAGGAAGTACTGGGGAAAGTGGATGACAGCTGGACAAATCAAGCAGCGATGACAAGATGGGAAATTTTAAAACAACTCATAGATAATGATAACCATGAATCATCATAATGGTAAAAAAAAAAACATGAAGATTTGGAGCAGGAAGATAAGGCAGGGTAATTCGGCACAGAAGACAAGACAGAAGGACGGCAGCCTCTCCGCCCTGGCATTAACATTTAATGATAATTCAGAGCAGCAGGTATGCAGCCCAATACAAATTGTGGAAACCACTGAAGAGGGCATAATTCAAATTGCAAGGGAGAAAGGAAGTGGAGGGCTAACCCATCATCAGCGAAAAGGTGGTGCAATCTATATAAAGCGGAGTAAGCGAAGGATGGAAGACAGTAAGATCTTAGAGAAGGTGGCGAGGAAGGGTGCGACCTGGTAGAGGAACCAACATCAACGTCTCAACCGAACCAAAATGGCTGTGAGCAAGGATAAAGGAGTCTAGGCTGAGAGGGAGGCTCCCGGAAAAAGACAACCTGATCAAAAGAAAGTAAAAATTGAAATTGAAAGCTCAGACGAAATGGAGAATAACCAGAAAGAGGGTTTTCGGAGCAAGAATTTTGAAACAGGTCAGAGCAACAAAGGTCCTAAGAGAGGCAGAAAAGATGGAAGAAGGAAGGCTCGCGAACAGAGAGGCAGAGGTAGACCCCGACAAACCAGCTTCAGTGAGGACTGGAAGCAGCCTCAGGGGAAGCAAAAATGGGAGAAGAAATCCATACGCAGAGCGGTGCATGAAGCAGAACAAGCATACAACCTCGAGACAAATGAGGATATAAGGAAAATCATTGACGCTATGGAAGATAGAGTCCTGGAGGAACCCTCCGACCCGGAGATGGACAAGTGGTCTTCCCAGCTGCCTGACCCAGGCAATACCAGAGGCAGATCAACCCTTTATCGCCGTGCTCTCCACACGTATTGGGTGCTGAAGCATCTCTTGGTTAAGGCTATGGAGCAAGTTGCAGCAGAGATGGTGGAAATGGCTCAGGAAGTGGCGGTTGTGAAGAAGGAGGTGGCGCATGTGGAAGGGGTGTTGCGTATTTAGAATGAACAAATCAAGGAGATTCAGGAGTTGCTGAAGGAGCTGGTGAAGAATAAAGCCAGCATTGAAACCACAAAGGAATGCGCCGGGATTTAGAGGCTCGTTACCCGTTTTTTGAAAGTTTTTTGAATTTTGATGCTACTGCTTTGTTTCTTGAAATTTACTTCTCATGTCAAAACAACATCAGTCAAGATAGGTCTTTTAGAAGGTCTTTGATAGAACAGCTTTTTGGAAATCTTCTGGAGTAAATGGGTTGTCTGGTCTGCAAGTCTGTAATGACGGTTTTTGAAACTGAATACACTTGTGAATGCTTGCTGGAGAGGAACCAACAGATCCGGTTTCCCATTTGGGTGGATTGAGGTTCCTCAGGTTTTATTTTCATTTGTGTTATAAATAATAGAAATGCCATAGTTTACAAAAAAAAAAAAAAAAAAAAAAAAGTAGAAGAAAGGTTGCTGAAGTATAAAGTTGATTGGATAAAACCACATTTATTATGCTTAATCATATCTTTCAATGTGCATGAGCAGTTAAGAAAGAAAAAAGAATGGTTTACAAGTTGATTTAATTAACTCCCCCTCATTCATTTCATCCCTTTACTTACTAATTTCCCCATCCACAAGTAAGTTCTAGTACTAAAAATCCTTCAAGTCATAAAGGCTCAGAGAATTTCTCTGACTTTTGGTGGGACCAGCCCTCGACTTAATGACTTATGGACATCAAGTGTTAGAATTCCCTTCATAAAATTCATTTCCCTTCATTACCATAATAAAACCCCTTTTCCTAAGGTTAAACTCTATTTTCCTATGAAAAGTAAACAACCCCAAGTTAAAATTCCATTTCATTCAAAATAACCACAAAATGATTTTATCCTAAGTATAAAGTGTATGTGAATAAAATGCACAAATATTACGTTATGCTTAGTGGTATGTTCACTCTGCTCATTTCATTTCATATTAACTTTTAACATAATAAGATAGCTCCCTATATACCTTTTACCATATATAAATAAATCCCTTATGTAATACCCTAACCCTTAGTTTAGTTATAAACTATACCTTTACCCCATATTCCTGACAAAACCCACTTAATTCACCACTTCTCGCTAAAGCTAAAGTAATCCCATCATTAAGCCCCACAAAATTATTTAAATCCATGATTAACTTGTAAATAATCCCAAACCGCCAAGGATTAAAGCCTTGGGCCCCCCCAAACATATGCCCATTTCATCTGTGCACATCTGTCACCTGATTGTCATCCGATCGTCAGCACTCAAATCCAACAGTCCACAGCTATATGGGGTTCACCCGATGTCTGACCTTTACCTACCCGATAAAGTGGTTTTACCTGACCTGCCATCTGCTATGTGTCAATCACTAAGATAGATCGGGTGACCCTCCAAAATATTGCTTCCTCCATAAAAGTGGTGTGATGGCTTGGAAAACCACCTCCGCGCCCAACCCAAAAACCACCCACTATTCATTTGTAATTTACCCGCCAAAAAGTTACTGTTGCTCAATAAAAAGGCCGAGAAGTCCTATTTCGCCTTTTTCACTCATTTTCTTTGTAAACCTCTGCAAACCATTGTGACACCTGCAAACGCTGAAATCACCAATTGACCTCAATTTCACTTCTGAACAAGTTGTAGAGACCCCAATCAAGCTCTCAGTCTGTACGAGAACCTATTCAACCTTATTTAGTTACGAGAACACTGAATTTGAATTTAATCCACCCAAATTCCAGGTATTTGAAGAAAAATTGCCAGACAACCCTTTCAATTCGAAAATGTTCAGTATTTAAAGTGTTTTAATTAAGTAAAATTAATTGAAATTACTTTAAAATTGAATTATGTCCCTAGTTAGAATACCCAAACCCTTATGAAAGCTTCCAAGTTCCCTTCAAACCCTCTGAATAAACTACTATTGCCAAATTAAAATCCACAGGAACTGAATTATGGCTGGCCAGGTCATCATGGATGTCAGACCTATCACGACCCTCCATTTGGACCTTGACCACCTTCCCCTGGCAGATAGGGATTTACAAATCAAAGACACAAGTGCCTATGAAGTCCTACTCAAAATTCATTGTTTTAGTAAGGACAGATATCTAAACCATATTGATGACATTGGCCTTTGGGACTCCAATTTGCCCAAATACTAGTTTCTGCAAGTACATATCTTTCCTGATATTGTCCATATGTTCCATGCCTATTACATTCCTACCCAGAGAGCTATAATGTCCCCTGACCGAAAAGTCTTGTTTACTATCATAGCTGAATCAATCAATGAAATGTTGCAAATCCAACAAGGCCCAAACCTGATCTCACTCTCCATTGGGGATTTGTTAGACTAGTACACCAAATTGAGTTCATCTAGACTGGCCCAAATATTCCAAACTTTCATTGTAGAAGAGCAGCACATTCCTAAAGTTTCCCCTCCATATGTTTCTGCCATTTTCTCTAAAAGGGGTAAGCAAATTGTGACTATGATATCATGTATTCTAGGATATACCACAAATGAATTTATTGATGAGCTCATCCTAGCCTTCATGTCCATTTTCATCCCAAGAAAGCCTCCTGTACTTTGTACAATTATGCCCAGTTCATAGCTGAAAGGATGCATGAACAATTTACCAGAATGCACAATGAGAGAGTATTCAAGTATTCATCTGTACTTTACCACATTTTTTTGTATTATCACTCAAATATATTTCCCTTCACCATCCAGAAGTTGGATACTAGAGGCTAGCCCAGGTCTATCATATTTTGGACACCATTATTCCACAGGTATTCATCACCATATACCTACACAGAATTCATTGAATCTTTTGTCCACTCAGTCATGACCATGCTGACAGGAAGTCCTCCACCCAAGATAAGCCAAGAAATCAAAATAGTGCTCCAATTTTCCAAGGAAAGTAGGGTGGGAGATTGGTATCTTTACCAAAATCACACTGAAATAAGAATCTATGGTTGCCAACTTACCCCATACAAACTGCCCAAATACCTCCCCATGAGGTTATTTGCTCTAGAGTATTACAGTCATAAAATGAAATATGATAATGTCAACTTTGTCTCAGCCAAGAAAAGAACTCAGTTCAAGGTCAAAAATCAATTAGGCCAGGCTTTCATTTGCAATTCTAGAGAAGCAGGAGAGGAAACAGATCAAATTCTACAACAAATGAAGTTTCAAAACAATTTCATATGGAGGTATTACTCTCAAGCGTTTATGACCAAGCTAAGACAAAAGGTTAAATTGGGACCTTACATTCATCACCCCATACCAGAAATAGAGAGATATTCCAATCAATCTGAGTGGTTGGAAAAAACTCTCATAGACAAGAATAGTACAAAGGTAGATGTTGAAAATACCTTGTTTGATCTAGAGAGATAGCTTGATGAAAGCTCATTTGTGTAGGTACTAGAGTAAGAAGGAACCATGAGTACCCATGTTGTTTTGTAGACTCCTCGGAATGAGGAAAAGAATCCCAAAAGGAATAGAGAGGAAGCCTCCAGTTTAGGTATGGACACTCCAATGTGCAGTATGAAGCCATCCAGAGCAAAAGGCCAAGGCTCAATCATGTTTCAGAACAGGAAGACACAAAAGGCTCAATAGAAATATTTAATGCTGAGCTAGACATGAGCAAGGGAATAGCTCCATCTAGAGAAACACGGGAGCCATCTACATCACAGATGCAAATGTTAGAAAGGAAGCTCAGTGTAGAAGTATCCTCATTTGAAAAACCTGCTGATAGAGATAGAGACATTAAGGATAGGTTCAAGGAAATCAAAATGAGAAATGAGAAAATGAAGGCACAACCCTATGCACAGTATCTCAAACTTACACCCACCAATCAAACTAGGTTGATGTTAGCTTTTGACATGAAGGAAGGAAAGATGCAAATGTCCTTCATAAAGCCAACTGTGCAACAACCAAGAACATTAGCAGATTTAAAGAAGATTGATTTTGAGGTATTGGCAAGGGATATTCATCCCATTGAACAAATTGAATTTCGCAAACATGATGGAGAAATGATTTACTCCACCCTTACAGGAACAACCATAACTGTCTAGCACTTGTAGAATTCATTAAATAACATCTCAGCCCAGTATCAGTTGGAAAAGGCCTCCTCACAAGCCAAAGACACTAGAATCAAGTCTTTGAAAGACTTGGTAATTGAGTTGGGACATGGTCCCAAAGACATCAAGGCCACTAAACAATTAATCAAAAGGAAGAATGATGACATGGCAACACTCAAAATGCAATTGAAGGTACCTCAACTATAGCATCCCCAGACAAAAAAAGTATTGGAAAGCCAAACAAGACATGAAGAGTTGATGGACTTAGTCCTTAAACTAAATGGTCAGTTGAGGGAGACAAACAAGGAATTGGATAACCTAATCTAATTAAAGCAAATTGATCTTGGCACTACCTCAGTGAATGTCATCCCAGCAGTCACCACAGTTGTTCCTTCCACATTGGCAGCCTCATTGGCTCCCATGGCTCCAATGGCCACAACACAACCAGTTTCCATAGAATCTACATCAGCAGCAGGTATATTAGGTGAAGAAGCAGCAAAGTTGGTTAAAGCTATGGAAGAAATGTCCATATAGATAGCAGAGATGAATAATATCAAAGAGAAAGTGACAATCTTAAAAATGATTACAAGCTTGCCAAAATCATGCACAAAGAAGAAGTGCAAAAAGCTGCCAAGATGAGTGAAAGATTGAAAGCCTTGGAGAAGTATTTAACACTCAAAGAACCCCTTGGGCAGGCTAAGGAACAACTATGGGCCAATATCATTGACTCTGTTAATGATATTTGGCCATCTATTCAGGTGATTTTCAAGCAAGTAGAGTTGATAAAGCTGGCTACAGAGGCCATCCAGAAAGTAAAGGAAGAATTAGGACAAATGCCATAAGAGGCCACCAGATTTATCCAAATCCTTAACAACAAGAATATGTACGAGCTTCAGGAATTGGAAATAGAGGATAGAATAGAGACAATTTTGGAGGTTAGAAAGGTCCTCTCCAAGAGGAACTTGATGCAAAACTTGGAGGACAAGTGTCAGAATATGCAGATAGCCATCGACAAATTTATGGCTAAGTTCCAAATTTTGAGAGAGAAGGGATTACCCAATCCCATAGTGATAAATGACAAGCTCATGATAGAGGAGGATTACAACAAGAAAATCAGTGAGGTAGCAAAGGATTAGGTGAATACATCATCAATGAAGGCATTGAAATAGGTAAATTACTCTACTAGACATTTGAAAGCTTGTTTTACCTCCAGCATGAGGTAAAACAATTGTTTATCAATAAACCTACTTTTTCCAAATACATAGAGGTAGATAAAATATATTGGAGGATGCTAAAAATCCAATTACTTGATGCTGAAACATGGTAGAAATTAACTGATTTACTATAGAAATATGCAGTAAAAAGGTTAATGTACAGTAAAAGTAAAACAACATGGTAAAAGGATGAAAACAGATCAACGAAGTCAAAGTGTATCAGTGTCAAAGTGTATCAGATGAAAGCCTAAAGTAAATTAATCTTACAGCGTGAAAGATCAAACAACAAAGTAGCATAAGGGATAAAAATCAAACCATAAAAGCCAGCAATACCAAAATAAAAGGGACAACATGAAATAGTTCAATAGTTATCTCTATCTTCTTGCAAGAAGATATTATTCTTTCTTAGATTAAATCTCAGATTAGTTTGAGATATTTTGTAATGAACTTTTTGCATAAATACTTCACAATTCAAAGTGTGTAGGGTGAATTCTATTATACATTTCTATATATTTTTTTATCAGAAAACCCAAAGGGTTATTGTATCATTTTCTGAGCCAGCAAGCTAGATTGATAAATAACAATCAAACATTTCAAAGGATTCATGTGTTAAGAAAATTTCAGACAAGTATTCTCTTGTATTGTTGTCATTTTTCTCAAGTTATTCATAATCTTTAATGTTTTTCCAAATTTAAATTTTATAACTAGAATAATATTTCAAAACTTGTTTAATTACACTCCGTCTTAATAGTTATGCATTTAAATATTTTCTTCTGATATTTAAATTAAAGAATTCTTAATTGCACTTTGGTTTAGATTGATTTCTTGAATATCCAGATTAAAGGATTCTTAATTGCCCTTTGATTTTGATTACCCCTTCATTCCTCATTCATTATCTGGGTTTGAGAACCCTTAACCGCTCTCTCACCCCGAGTGAAAACCTTTCACTCCTCTGTCTCAAAGATCTAAAAAATACTTTGCTATCTTGCCCTTTGAAAGTTCCCTTTAGTGAGTTAATCGAGTTTTACTTCCTTTTTGTTTGAATCCATAGCCCAATGGTCTAAAAGACATCATTCTATCCATCTGTCTAAGCAAATCCCACCACTCATTCTCAAATACAAATCAAAAACCCCTTGAACAATCATAACTAGCGTAAAAATATATTAACTAAAACAAAGTTAAATTTTAAAGAGAGAGCCCTCTCTGAGCATCAGGAAGGCTAGGTCCTAATCTCCAAATGCGGTTTGTGGCTACCTTTGGTTTTTCTTTATTTTTACTTCAAAAGAATTATCAAAGCGATAACAACACCAAATCATATCTATATAGGGAAGGATCTTAGGTTGAGTAGAAATTGTGTAAAAATTAATTTGCAACATTGCTATAGGTGGTATTAGAAACTAGAGTAGAATCATCAGTTGTAATTGTTATTTGGGTAATCCTTGGTCCTTCATCTTTGAATAACAGATAGATATATTCTTAGGAGGCACTTTTGACATCTAAAGAACATATCGTGTCAAAAAATAACCTTGGTGTATCGAAATTTTCAACTGATGGAGCAGCCGACTGTTGCTGAGTAGCTAGTTTCCTTTTTTCCTTAGTTGCCTTACACATTTCTTTTGAATTGCACTTATCAGGACAAGCCTGTAATGAAAAAAAAAAACTAAATGATAATCCCTTCACTAGAAAATAACGTTTTTTCATAAATATTTACGTCTTAAAGGGAAAATCATGATAAAATCAAGCTGCAATGAATGTTATGAACCAGCTCAAGAAAAGATAGAAAAGATAGATCAATGCCTTAGAATTCAGCCTCTTCGAGGGGGCAACCTCCTTTACATTACATAAATGAACAATTCTTGGATGATACAA
>APFE030322072.1:152323-166755 GCA_000404065.3 Pinus taeda
CATGCAAGCAAGGAAGCAGTTTGGTTGCAAAGATTGAGTTCAAGTATGGGGTTAGTACAGGGAGCTATAAGGATAGACTGTGACAGCCAAAGTGCAATTTTCTTGGCAAAGAACCCTGCTTATCTTCAAAGACAAAGCACATTGATGTTCAGTATCACTTTGTGAGGGATATGATAGAAGACAAAAAGGTGTTGCTGGTAAAGGTGGACACTTTGAAGAATACTGCAGATGCATTGACAAAATCTGTGAGCTCTGAGAAGTTCTCTTGGTGTAGAGAAACAATGGGCGTTTCAGGGCTGGAAAAATGACTAAGCTCTCCTGTGGCCCCCTGTGGAAAGAAAACAACAAGTGGGAGATTGTTGGGTTGTGTTATATTCTTTCCACATAGTTAACAGGGGGTTTGAGGGGTACCCGTAACCCCACTTTATGGACCCTATGTTAGGTTGGGCGGACCTACCTATGGTTTTGTGCATGTTTTTTGCACATGTTTATTGGATGTGATGCTTTTTTGGTCCATGGTATTGGACGTGATGGTTTTTGGTCCATGGTATTGGATGCTTCAGCATGTATAAATATGTATTGTAACACTGAAAGGAATATAATGAAAAATCAAGCTGGTAGTCTCAGTTTTGGGATCCAGTGGGAATCTCTGTGTATATGTGTTTTATGTGTTATGCTCTCGCATTTTTATTTTTCCTGTGATTTAGAATTCGTATGCAGGTAATTTCTATACGTGTTTAAAACCTACATAAACATGTGCTTGATATATGCAATGAGCAAGAAACTCATTTTTATAAATGACAAAAATAACAATTCTTTTCTTTTACAAGTACAAAGATTAAAATTACATTTATGAAGACCGAACCTAGTTACACTTTCTTCAACACTCCCTCTTAAATACATAGGTATTCATAAATAATTACAAGGTGTTTGGACATTTCAATCTAAAGAATTCACATAAGATAAATTGGATTAGAAATCTATCTGTTATAACATCATAGTAACCAACATTATTTCCATAACAAGTCCTTGACTGACAAATCTATCTCTTACTAGATGAGAGAACAATTTTGGCGAGACCAATGACTATAGACACCTTAATCATTGTCTCTCAAGGTACATACCCACCTAGGTGTTCATTGAGTATGACATTCTAGGACTATTCTTATCTTGGGTTCCCAACCCTTAAATAATATTGGTCCTATTTCCTACTCTTATCTTGGATGCACTACACATCCTCAAAGAGCATCAGATGCCAGATTATTACCCAATCCTCCATTCTTTCTTCCCAAGTGAAGACAAGAATGTTGTGTCTATCTCTCCCTCTCAACTAGGGAAGATATTACCATTCCTGTAAAGGAATGTACCAAATATCCCTCTGACCAGGGACTTGCCCAAGCTCCCTTTTAGTTAGGGACTTGTCAGAGCTCTCTCTCAACTAGGGACTCTCCTTTTTCTCATCAACAACTTCTGCTTGTGGGTCCTTCAGCTTCTTGATCAATTTATTTTCTTGATATCATGAAATTCGGTTGAGCTTCTTTCTTGTAGGGAATCAACCATCGATCACTTTCCTACTTAGTTAGTCACACAATTCCTTTCTTAATGTAAAATGGCCTTCTTGATACATATCTTGAACCTTCATCATAAGGCTACTTCTTTCTCATCATGCTTCTTTTAGGAATTTTCATCCACCACATGAATGCTAGTTGTACTTGTACTTACAACCCTTATTCTAGTAGCCCTGCATGAATTCATCTAAATATTATTCAAGAAATAAAAAAATAACATTAAATCAAATAGTACCTTATGAGATGGATTCCCATCATGACATTTTGTTGGCTTGAATCATCAGTGTCCCACATCTTTATATCTCCAAGGCTTTTCCAGGTGTCAAGGGTCCTTTGATCTTCTTCCTTTGTTAGAATTCTCGTGCCTTCTTCCAGGAGATGCTTCAACAAATCTATTGGATGTTGATTCCTAGTGTCCATGGTGTCCTTTTATCCCTAATCTCTTTTCTCATATGCTTATTTATAGGTTCTCTTGTCAATCACCTCATACTTCATATGATGATATTTCTCATGTTGACCTTTATTGGTGTGAGAACCATGCCTTAGTGCATAATGTCAGTGGAAGAGATCTACCCTATTCTTGACCATGATTCTAGAGCAATTTACAAAATGATGACATGAATATAACTGAAAACATAGATGCATACATACCTCATCTTAGTTCTTTCCTTGATCATCTTAGATTCCTTTGACAACTTCCTAGATTGAAATTACCTCAATCTCCTTTTCTTAGCCACATCTTTCCTTGCCTACATATCATCCTTTTCTTGAATCCATATAAGTGGAATTATTATCGAGATATATGATTTTCCTTTAAGTCATGAACCTATATTGAATATTTCACTGAAGGATCCTTGTGGTCCTCATCCTACAAATTCTCCTTTCTACTGATGATAGTGGCCTTCTAATGTTATTCTTCTTGATCATGATCATTCCTTTATGAATTGATGAGGTTATCTAGTGGATTCATCCTTCCTACATGAATATATTTATCTGATATATCTCTACATGATGTTCCTATATTCCTGAAGATTCCATTTCCATAAACCTTGTATTCTATCCTACTGCTACATATTCCTATGATACCCAAAACTTTAAATAAGACTTATGTGAAGAAGTTGATCTCAGTCATAGTAGAGATCCAGAGGGTCCTCCTCCTTCTCCTTCTTCTCTTCTTCTTTCACTTCTTGGGTAATGTGGGCTTCTTCTCGTTTCCTCTTATTGTTTTCATTCTTGAACTTAGGAAAATCCCTCTTATAATGTCCATACTCTTGTTAGCCAAAGAATTGGACTTTGGACATATCTATTTTACCCTTTCTCTGTGGGCCAAATTTCCCAAATGTCCCTTTTCTCTTGGCCATAATAGAAAATTCCTGCTCCTTTGATCCCTCATCATCCTTAGCTTTGAGTCTAGTCTCTTCAATTTTGCATAGAGACCAAAGTTCATTCAACGAGGTGGCTTCCTTCTTGGCATATATACTTGATGTGGATTTGTCCCATTCCTCAGGTAATGCATTGAGCACCACAGTTGTCATATCTCTGTCTGACATAACTTCTCCTAGTTCTTATAGCTAGGGTCTCATCTCAGAGACCTTCATGAAGTAGGGAGTTATTCCTTCTTCCTTGTATATCTTCATTTTATATAGTTCATTACGCAATGATATCACTTCTCCAGCTATACTAATTAAGAATAACTCCACTAGCTTATCATAGATTTATTTAGATGTTTCAAGTTTGGAAACATAAGGAATGAGAGGTCCCTTCATGGATTCTATCATAATCCTTTGAGCCCTTGTTTCATCCTTATTATACTTTTCTAGGGCTTGAGTTTGTTCCTTTGCAAGAACAGTGACATTCCATTTGATGTAGTCCATAACTTCAATTTCTTTTAGAAGTAGATCAATCCTCTTTTTCCATGCAAGGAAATTAGCAGTCCCATCCAATTTTGTTAAACAAACATGGACAACAAGAGAGATATGAAAGATAAAACATGCAATACACTTTTATTGACAAATGATATACATATGTAGTACATTATGTGACCGTTGGGATTCACATCCCAAGGTCCCTTGGACTCCTTTTGTCCATTCGGCTTCCACACTAACCCATTTAGCATTAGGTGTCCAACATTCCCCCCCTTAATCCGAAGGGTTATGTATGAGTCCAAGAAGAGAGCTATAATACAAAATATGCAAAAATGCATGGTAGCACTAGGCTGAATGTGCTCTCTGAAATGTTGGTATAAAGGGCGGTGGTTTAAGGATGACCACCAACACTGGAACGCTTAGTGCAATTCCTAGAACTCTTCCAAAACTGGCAAGAAACTGAAGTCTTCTGCTAGAGGAAGTGCTCCTATTTTTTTAAAGAGGGAAACCTTATACCATAAAAGGGAGGTCTCACCTTGCATAAAAGGTAAAACTTCAACCTGAAAAGGGAAGTCTCAAACTGTGATGGTTTAAGGATGACCAACAACTCTGGAATGCTTAATGCAATTCCTGGAACTCTTCCAAAGCTGGCAAGAAGCTGGAGTCTTCTGCTAGAGGAAGTGTTCTCAATTTAGTTCCTGGAACTCTTCCAAAACTGGCAAGAAGCTGAAGTCTTCTGCTAGAGGAAGTGTCCCAGATTGCCAGCTAAAGGCATGTTCATGGGCATCTTTGTCTATGGCTACAACTCTGAAACTGCTGTGGAAGTTTGTGGCTCAGGCTCGCTTGATGTGGCTTTGAAGCTTGTAGATGACCATCATTTACCCCCCTGTCAGATACAAGGTGAGATGATGGAGAAAACTCAGTTGCAAGACTTTTCAATACTCTAGAACAAGTTCTGACATGTGTTTGGAATATCTTCTTGGTTGTTGATGCCCATTGCCAAGAAGCAATCCATCCAAGATGAATCTTTGTTCTTGCAGGACGTTTATTTCTGAAGCATCTATGGGAAGAATTACTGGTTTTATGACAATGCTTACATGGATGAATATCAAAACAGTGATCTTTCAAATGGCCAACTCGGTCACAGTGTTGGCATTTCACAATTTGTTGTTGTTGTTGTTGTGGAAGAGGGGCAGAATCTGGAACAGATGGAGGTGAACTGTCATGAGGAGCAGGTGAATTGTCATGAATGAATCCAACACTCTGAAACTGAATGGGCTTTGAGTAGTCTGGAATATGAAAGGACAAGTCCTTGTCATATCCAAGACCAGTTATGTTCTTGTTGTGGACAAGCTATTCCCAAGGTTTGATGATGGGTTTGGGAAGTGCAGATTGAGTTTCTGCATCTGCATGGACAACTGTTGCTTTATGGGGTACTAAATCTGAATGAACTGTAACATTATTGACTTGTTGTTTATGGGAATTTGTTTCATTGTTCTGAACAGAAACAGGTTCAGAATGATGACTCCTCTATTTTAATTCTTCTTGTTGTAGCTGAGTTTCGAGCTGCAAAAATTCTATCTTCTCTTGTACATTTTGCAGACAAATCTGAATGTCTGTGAGAGAAACTTTGCTGACTTTTAATGTATCATGATTAGAGGAATGTATCAGAGTTTTTAAGAACTCTAATATTTCAGTAATTCGAGCCATATTTTCCATTGTCAAAATTACAACCTTTTTTTTAAACTAATCACAACTATGACCCAATGAGTAAAAGTAACACCCACTCACATTACAAAGACACGGAAAAATCCTTTGTAAATGTGCAGCAAATGAATCAAGGAATCAATGCATATATATGTAGACAGAGACTATAGAGTTTGAATACCACAACTGGGGCACCAGCAACTGCAAACTTGCTTGGATCCTTCAAGTACTCCTTCACTTTCAAATCAGAAATGATGACTATCAAAACTTCATTAATTATAACAGCATGTCATGGGCAGGACTTGAATACTCATATGCTTTGACTGGGGTACAGATTAATATTCTTTGATCTTGCTACTTTCTAGCAATGAAGAGAAGCAATGAGAGTAAATTCTAGCAAGGACTTTCAGACCCAGAATGCTGCTCCAACACTTACTCAGGTCATAGGCATGGGAATGAGTCTCTAGCACGTTGAAACAACAGTGATAGACCTCCTTACATGTCCAAATACTTAGCAAACTGTACTTACCATGACCTTTCAAGAGCCTTCCAACTATGCACAGTTTCAGGAAAACCTCTAGGGGATTAGAAAATACTCGACCTTGCTTCAGATGTATATGCAACCAATTATTAAGGAGATTTGACTCTTTGACAGTAATAAAATATGCCCATAAAGGACAACTTGAACACAAACTGATAGAACTTGATTTGAAGATGCTTTGAAACCAACTTTTCCTCTTTGGATAAGCTACAACTAACTCAACTTCTTGAGATAGGCTCTCTTTGTCTAGACAGTTGTAAATATATTTATTGAGTTTTACTCCAAATTGAGATGCACAGTGAGAGTATAATGCCTCCAGAAGCTTCTCAATAAGCAATATGATATATTCAATGATTTCACCATTAAATTAAATCACTCCTGAGCACATTACATCAGTCACTGGGAGTAATTTACTCACTGGAAACAACACAGAAGATACTAGCCATTTTTTTTTAATGCTCACCATAAAACATGTATCGACCTTGAAAATTAATTAACTCAGGTGTATACAATAAAAACCACATATATAAAAATAAACAATATCCTTCAGAGGAACATAGCTCATATGGGCACACATATTTCAAAGAATGGAAGCTTAGGCCCTTTCACCGCAAATCCTTCTTGCCAATTGTATATCCTTGGGCATAATAGTAACCATATTAGCATGAATAACACACAAGTTGGTATCTTCAAATAGATCCACAAGGTAAGCCTCAGTGGCCTCCTGCAAAGCTAAAATGGCATGACTTTGGAAACGCAGATTTGTCTTGAAATCCTGCACAATTTCTCGAACCAATCTCTAGAAAGGTAACTTTCAAATAAGAAGCTTAGTACTTTTCTGGTATTTTCAAATTTCACGAAGAGAAATAGTACTGGGATGATATTTGTGTGGCTTCTTCACACCACCAATGGTGAGGGCAGACTTGTGAGCAGCCTTAAACACATAGCTTCAAGATTTTGTGAATCAATTTCTGGAGCAGAGAAAGACTAGCTCTTCATGAAACATTCCCTGGCACATTACTTTATGTCTGTCAGAATAGTGTAATGCACACTGACATCATTCGAAGGGTCGTTGCTTCTGTTCACTTACAAAATATTACAGGTGGCTACTATACAAACTTTAAAGAAAGGCCCAAACCTGACGAAATTGAAAACGACAAAGTAGCTCTGGAATGCATTTCCAGTTTTATGGAGTGCAGTCGTCTTGAGTCGGCGTTGCCCATGTATTCCAGTAGATGGGAATCTATTTAGCGAGTCCACATGCACCTAGTAACAATACTTATTGGAGAGATATACCATCTCTCATAATATGGAGGTTCGAGGTTTGAAACTGATTCCTAACAATGTAAAACACCCGCATAGAAAAATGAATGAATTCAGATTCAATAAATCAAGCCCTCTCTCATCTGATTTGGTGGGCGAGCTAAATATCTTTGGGCATAATGATGACGTGCTTGGCGTGAATGGCACAGAGATTTGAGTCCTCAAAGAGGGAGACAAGATAGGTTCTGGAAAGAGTACTCAGTTGGTACAGTATCTTGTAGATACGGAGTTTGCCAACAAAGGTTCCTTGGTATGCACACAACCCAGGAAATTTTCCGCAATGTCTCTACAACAAAGAGTTGCGGGAGAATGCATATTCAAGTATTATACCCATTATTCAGCTCCGCCGTTTTGATACTCACAAGCTCTGAAGCATATTCAAGTATTATACCCATGGCTCTTCTATGCTTTCTCTCGAACCCAACATTTAGAAACTTCATCACTTTTGATATAAATGGCGGAATAACATGACAGTAAGTGCACGACTTGATGGCTTCATCAAAGGCTCCGGCAAAAGGAATCTCTGAAAGATCCAACAGTAAGAATCCAGTGTCTTTTCCGACTATAGCTAAACATATAATATCAAAATTTAAGCAGAGAAAAATGTCTTGTATATTGAACGAAGATTTCTTCTTGTGCAATTCTTCTAGGATTGGAATTAGTCTTTCCAGGAATAGTAATGACAGTTCTGACACATAGGAAGGCCGTGGGAAGGCAAAGTGCTCAGGAGCATCAGGTATGCATGGAATGTTACAGGTATTGAAGACCAAGCTAGCGCTATTCAAGGGAGCTGCACAGGGAAAATCAATATGCCATTTTTTTTTCTTTTCTACCTAAGGCATAAACTGTGAGGAAGAAAAATACACAGGCCACACGTCATGGCTCTGATACCATGTTAAACACACACATGGCACAAAGAGTATGAAAGATAAAACATGAGAGTACAATTTTTATTAACAAATGATTTACATTTATAGTACAATATGTGACCGTTGGGTTTCACATCCCAAGGTCTCTTGGACTCCTTTTGTCCATTCGGCTTCCACACTAACCCATTGAGGATTAGGTGTCCAACATGATTTTTATTAAAACTTCATGAGAAGTTGCAAATATACATCATAATCTCTACAATAATCATGGGTCAAGTCTATTGATATGATACCTAAAGATTCACTATTATACTCTTGGCTACAAGATTTAAAGACATCATTCCTGGCCACAAGTCTACCCCCATTAAACTAGCACAATCTAGGAATTGTATCATAGTGAGATATCTAATTGAATAGTTGATGAAATCTCACCTAAGCTCTAATCACACTAAAGATGGCCCAAGTCTCAACAATGGTAACAACTCATAGCCATGAATTCACACTACAATTTGATAACATACTAATACTTGCAAATATAATCTTGTCTATTAGGTTGGTTCTCTTAATTATAGGTTCTTGATGAGATGAGAATAGGTCACATGGAATGCATTTCATGCACAACTTCCACATGACCTTTTGAATTTCGCCAACTCATTGTAATTTATCTTTCCTCCTTGTTTTCTATTTTACGAAGCTTTAAGGGGAGGAAAATCATGACCAACTACATTTAATCTATTAAAAATTCATGGTTGAGTGCTCTTTTATTAGGAAAAATCACAACCTCCATGTCCTTTTGAAAATAAAGTTTTATGTGATCTTAGCTCTCTCTTCCCTCCATTCATCTATGTTGGCATATTACTCAATTTCTGGAATTTTGTGATGAAAATAGGGTGATAGTCTATTTTTCATTCTTCTATCACAGATGAAATTGTGAAGGTCATATGGAGTCCAACTAAAGCGTTTTCATAATTTCATGTGCTCTTCTAAGATTTTCTCTGCTGCTTTACCTGCTTCCTTATTATTGCAGATGAGTGGGCCTAGGTGATCTTTAATTCTCAGTTGTGCTTTTTTCTTGGCCTTGGTAAAATGAACTTGATCTAATTTGATCATCTATCTTGTACTTCAGTTGCATTACATGTTCGTTTGGCCCATGGTTCCAAATACAATTATAGCAAGGGGATAGGGGGCAATACTTCTTAATTCTTATATTATAATTAAAAAATCCTAGATAGCCCTTAGTGTTCTTGAAAATGGAAATAATGTTCTCATACAACCTTATTTTAACAATTTTCAACTTAAAATGAACTTATGACTCTTCTGACGTATTCCAAAGATAAGTTCTAGGCATTGTGTCAAATGCTTTTCTAAAGTTAATGAAGCATCATAATATAGTAGTTTTGTTCATTTGACACTCCTCTACAATAATCCTAGGCATAACATGGTGGTCTGTAATTGAAAGAGAGCTTCTAAATCTAGTTTGGTCTTTAGCTCCCCTTTTTTGGCTTTATAGCCATTTATTGATATTCTTTTCAAAATAATTCCATATAACTTTGTTAAAAGAGAGCTCATCATAACGGCCTTATAATTAGAGGAATCATTATATCCCTGTTTAAAAAAATAGAACATTAAGGCTTTGAGTTAAGGGAACTTTGCTAAATTACTATATTGAAGAGATTGAGAATGTGATCAATAAGGATGGACCCTCTAACTTTTAGGATTTTTGCATTGCACGTTGTATGTCCTTAATTTTCCCTTTTATGAGTCAATTAATCCCAAACTTTGTATCTTCTAAATAAAAACTTCTCACTTTATAAAAAATTTTGAACATTGTCCATAACATTAGGGAATTTATGAATCTCTTTAACATTAACATTCAAGTCTCTAAAAAAAATCATATTGTTTTTTTTCTTTGTTTTACAAGTTAAGATTTATTTCCATAATCTCTTAAGATCTAACATAAAAAAATGTTAAAGCTTCTCTTATATATATATATATATATATATATATTAGGTTTTATTTAAATTTTTAAATAGCATGCAGGCACAAAAATGTATTTGAAGCCAGACGGAAGGTATTGGAATAGCGAGCAAGGTATGGATAAATTAAACCAATTGACCACCCATGAAACTTTTAGGGGTACAAATATTTAAAATTGAACCTTTAAAAAGTTATAAAGTTATAATCTACACACATCTACATATTTCATCCATCACTGAACTACACCCTAGTACTATATAACACATGCATGCAACAAACATCACCCCTATCTGAAAATATTAAAATGAAGCTTTAACATATTAAAAACTTTATACCAATGACATTGAAGCTTTCAACTCGTTGACAAATTAATGTAAAAACAAAGAAAAGCAACCTAAGTCAACAAAGGGTGTGGCCTTCATAATATGAGATATTAGAAAAACAGTTACACATCTATCCAAAACAAACAAACAAATTTATAGTTGTCTTATTCTGCATGGATTTCGTATATGTATGTTCATTATACTAAAGGTTCATGACAACGCTGTATCTAATCCCAAGCCAACCCATACTTTGTTGGGATTGTAATGGAATCATATAACTTAATGTTAACCTTCCCGAGGAAGAACATACTTATATTATAATATACATATTTCGGGTATAGACATGGATTGTAGCGGGTGGAGGTATAATCCTCGAAACTTCCTATTGTGCCTAAACAGTAAGGAAATGAAGTTGACATGCATGTGCGCCCTTGATTCTTACAAAAGTCCCTCCAAAGTCCCTCCAAATTCCTCTGCCTCATAAAAGACTCCTTAAATAAATGCAAATAAAGTTGAATATACGACAGCATAGTGGAGATTTCATAGCATAAGAGATTCATCTCAGTAGGAGAATTTGCCTCCTTGTCAGTGCCAGTCATTACAGTTTCCCATAAATTTCCGAAAAGTGGAGTTTCGATATAAGAAAAATCTCTCCACATATTCCAACTATCATTGACAATGTGCGGGTTATAAATTATAATGGCGCCTATAGAAGCAAGTGCTTGGAGAGTGAATTTGAGTTATTAATTTGAAATAAGAGTAAATCAATTTGTCGTATTGTGCGATCAAGAGTTTGGGTAGGTGTACACAACATTTTCTTAGTATAATTGAATTTTTCTAGATAACTGCTTTTCAGATTTATCATATAATTTGTTTTTAAAATTTATCATATAATTTATAATTTATTGATGGGTTTCAACTCATTTAATGTACTTCATTATTTAGATAAAAGATAAAAACATTTTGATAATTGGTCAAATATTCAATTTTGATAGTCACAAACACAATATTAGTTTATTTTTTTTAACAAATTGATGATAAAAACTGATAATGTCTATGCCTTCATTAATCAAATGCAATTACATATGTACATGCACACACAATTTGTTGGTTGAGAGAATATCTCAACCACATACCAATGTAGGAAATAGATCCTAACTACTAGGAACAGACTCCTTAACTTAGTAAGAATCACAACTAAGACAAGTAGGAGTTACATTTGCCAACACTCCCCCTTAATGACTACTTGTCTGAATATCAATCTGCAAAATCTAGTTGTGGTCAAACATGAAAAGAATATGTTGATGTCCATATAAAGGAGCAACCATCCACCGTAATGCATGGGTGCTAACAGCTACAACCACCAGTATTGTAGGATGTCCTTCGCATACATGGTTCTTTCAACCATTATAGCTACAAACCTGTTCTTGTACCTATAAATCCCCCTCCAATATCAACATGGGTTTTATCGGATTACCGTAACCATGCTCTAGGTTTTATCGGATCACCATCAACCATGCCACCAAGGGCTCTCAGCCATGAAGGCTCAACACAGCCACGAAGGCTCAACTCAGCCATGAAGGCACTCCAGCCACTATGGGCCACAATCTTGCGACTAGGGAACTCCAGCCACTCTAGGCTACAAACCTGCCACTAGGGCACTCCAAAGAGCTGACTCAACCAGGCTGAGGATTTTCTCGGCTAACCTTAAACCATGCCAATAGGAATCTTTGTCCCACTTCACTATAAAACTGACACTGCAGATAAAAAGTGGTTTTTAGATTACCACGAAATGTGGGGGTACACATGCCTTATCAGGCTTATATTTCACACTCCAACTCTTGGAGTTACCAAGTACATACTTTACAAAGATCACTATAAAAAATCCTAGACTTGCTTACTAATAAAATGTGTGACTCACAATACAACATAATACGTTCCACAAACTCACACTAATTCACACTAAATTGATTGTCCATCATCCTTTGAGCTTTGATGCAGCTCCTCTAATACCATCTTCACTATCATATCTTTTGTCTTCATCATACCCTGCAAATTTATGTATTGTTGGAATGACCAATTCCAACACACATAATTGTGACAATAGTTGGTGAGACCGATGTCACTTCAATGACAACCAAAAAATACATGACACAATTACCTTGAGCCCATACTTGTATCCAATGCTTTGCTGCCATTCACCCAGATAATATCCATGACCTCAGTGGCCTAATCCTTTTTCCTTCTTTCCATGGCCCAACAGGGGCTCATGATTCAAATCCTGAATTTTGGTATTATCATACACAGGCAGAGAATCGATAGATGGTTGTAACTAGATTTTGGAGTTGCAGTTTCCCGACCCTATCATCCACAATGGCATAGTAAACAAATGAGTCATCCATTAGAAAACTGTACATTTTTTCTTTTTGTGGTATGCATGAATTGGTTGTGTAAAGGCGGAACCCTCTCTAAACATTCTGCTGCTACTTCCTCTAGCTCTACATTGCCTTCGCTGTGCTTTGCCGGAATCATGGCGGCCTTTGAAATGCATGCATGAAAAGTACACCAAATTTAGCACAGACTAGGACACCATCAAATTTAGCAGGATCCAAAGTCTCGGATGATTGAAGAATAACTGGCCTCCAAACATTGAACATACAGCCACGACATTCACTGCGACAGACAGACCGCCCCAAACTTCAACGCACGAGAACACCGCCCACACTGCTGTTGTGGGAAGATCCAAGATCATACACTGCACGTTGTCTTTGATCCTATCCCTATTATATTGCTGAAAACATATCTCTCCACGTTGCTTCACAAATAGGCATCAACAGCACCATTGCAACTGCTTGTTGGTTTACACTTCGATGAGCAGCAATTCAACATCGCAGCTCTCGCACTTCCTTGTTGGAAACTGGTAATTTCCCCTGTGCGCGGGAGGGCAGCAGCAATGGCGCGCGGTCAGCAGTCAACGGCGCAGAAAACCACCACGGCAAACCAAAACCCCCGGTATCATATCGCACCGCTATTCGACGTGAGGTTGTTTCCGGACAGTGTGGTCCGATGCCGACATGTGTCCAGCAGTGATGCTGGCCTGACATCAGCACTGACAATCCATCGGAAGGTATCGCTTGCTCACCTCACCCTGTCCGATATCCATCCGATCACGTTGTCTCTCTCTCCGCCGTTCGATCTCCTGGAAGCTGTCCGCCGGTTAAAGTCTTCATAGTACGTACGGGGGCCTGTTGAATATTAATGCTGCGTGGAGTAATGGACCATCCCATACCTTATGATTAATGGCTGACATTTTTTTGGTAAAACCATTATTATTTCCTGCGGGGCGTTAATACAAAGAATGGGTGTATGTAAGTCTCATTTAATTACATATGAGTTGAATATATATTTTTATGTATGTGCGTTGACTTCAACATGAACAACACACACGGGGAGGAGATGTATTGGTCGAGCAGCACCAATAGTGATTGTAATCCAATGTGTGTCATGTAAAAACACACGGTGAATACTAAACCAGGGGTTCCCCAGGTTAGAAAAATGTGAAGTGTA
The DNA here is from genome assembly GCA_000404065.3 of Pinus taeda. Taxonomy (NCBI): domain Eukaryota; kingdom Viridiplantae; phylum Streptophyta; class Pinopsida; order Pinales; family Pinaceae; genus Pinus; species Pinus taeda. The sequence goes on from APFE030322072.1 coordinate 166,064, forward strand.
TTATCGCACGGGGAGGAGATTATTGGGTTACCAACAGGATGTAAAAACTATGTATTTTGCACATGGTAAAAAGGTTTTGCACATGGTAAAAAGGTAAGGGTCCGCAGCACCAGAAGATAGACCAGAGAAAATGGTGTATTGCACACGAGGATGAAAACCTTTGTTCGCAGCAGCGTGAAATAGAAAACTACACAGCTAGTAAAATAAAAAGGTAACAGAGTTTATTTTTTGACCATGTATGAAACACAGTAGTGTGAAAGCCTTTTGTAATGTAAAAGGTAAAAGAATGCACAGCAGTGCAGAGCAGGAAAAGGCAAAGAAGTGAATGAAGAAAACCAGGGGGCAGTTTTGGTTTCAAAACCATGTATTGTTTCACACAGGTGAAAAGGTAAATCTGTAACTCCCTGTAAGTTTTGTTTTCACACAGCAGTGAATGTAAATGAAATATTTACACAATGGTGTAAAATTTCATAGGAGGCAGAGTAAGTTTTGTAAAATGTCTTGGTGAATCCCTCTCAGTAAAAGAGGATGAACATGTCTCTGTAAATTCTCAGGTGAAAACAGAGTTTTGGTTTAATCTTGTTTTTGGTAAATCCCTCACGGCAAAGAGGATGAATGTGTAACTGTGAATTTATTTTAATGAAAGGAAATCTTTTATGGTGGTGCATTACTCTGTTCAGTGAATTTTTTTT
>APFE030322073.1:0-36823 GCA_000404065.3 Pinus taeda
GAATGTATGGTGTTGCCCTACCTTAAGGGTTTGATAATAAAGAATCATTTCTATTTATTCAGATCTTGTTATTCTTGGGTTATTTCTATTATCATAATATTTTGGGTTAGGTCTACAACAAATGGTATCAGAGCTACAACAAGTGGTATCAGAGCACTTTCTTGGGCACAAAAGTGGAGATTTTTTTTTCTTTTTGCAGGGTTTCAAGGGCGGCGAGTTTGCAGATCAGATCTGTACGTTTTGGTTCAATATCTGTAAAATCTGATTACGTATCTGTATTCTTTGTGAAAAAATAGTTGATTTAAAAAAAAATTCGGTCAAATCGGAGTCCGCATGAAGGAGATATCGCTGATTTAAAAATCAGTGGGGTCGTAGATAATTTTTCAGTGCAGCGAGTTTCTGGCGCAGATCTCGACGTCCTGGTGCAAGATCTACAAAATATAATTGTAGATCTGGAATATTTGTGGAAAAATACCCAATTTCAAAAAAAAAATCAGTCGAATCGGAGTCCGGATGAGGGAGATATCGCTGATTTAAAATCAGCTCTCTTTTCAGAAATTTTGGGTGACGGCGGGAGAGTAGCAGTGCCGGATCTGGAATTCTAGTGCCTGGATTAGGATTTCTAAAAACAGGTCATAATAAGGATTCTGAGCAATATTACAAAAGTGGAGATTTTAATTTTGTGCGCAAGAAAGTGCTCTGATACCACTTGTTGTAGCTCTGATACCACTTGTTGTATATCTTAACCAGAAATATTATGATACTAGAAATAACCCAAGAATAACAAGATAGAAATAGATAGAAATGCTTCTTTATTATCAAACCCTTAAGGTAGGGCAACACCATACATTCACTCCTTAAAGAAGGAGAATACTCCACAAGCCATATGCCTGTTCATACAAGACTATTTCTCTTTATGTCTCTCCATGTGGAGTCTCTAGCCTCTATATAGGCCTCATACATACAATACCATGCATCATTACCATGGTTTCCTTATACCATCAACTAATACCATGGGCCCCTGACATTATTATTAACTACTTGTGGTCCCTTACATGACATGGGTTAACCACCTTATTTATTACTATGGCCCATCCAATTATTACATTATTACCTTGGGTACCTCCCTCGGTACCCCATATTACCCCCCCCAGGTATATAACACCATTCCAATGGTTCAATTGTGAGATAACTCAACCCCTAGCTCTGAGATCAAACTTTTCCCTAGTACTCTAGTCTAGCACCTCATAATATCAATTTGACACCTATAATTAAAATTTATTGCTTTGATCCTTTCCCCTTCCTTGTTTGGGTTAAGAACAACATTGGTTGCTAGATTTCCTCTCCTTAACCTAGTTTGGGCCCACTTGGCCCTATGTGGTCCATTACCATTGAAAATTCAGGTCTTCAAGAACCACTAGGATACCAAGTTCAATAAGGATTTTATGGATTGGGAAACTCCTTTACAATTCATATGCCCTCAACCTAGCCCTTAAATCCTCACCTCATTTCTCCTAGAAATCATTGTATAGTTTCTTAAAGAGAAAGAAAGCTCCATTCTTTACATTCGTTTAGGAAATGGATTAGTGAGTTCACTTCACATCCATTTTTTTATTCATCCCTCACAAATGACTTTCCATATACTGGGTTTCCTCCCATCGGTGAAAATTCATAAAGAGTAGGGAGTCTTAGATGAGGTAACAATGGATTAAGTCTCCATTGTTGCACTTGATCTAGTAGTTGTCCCTTAAGGAGTCCCTTTTAGGCCCTAGTTCTTCATTGAACTTCAAAGTCAATTCTTGTTGGGTGAAGCAAGCATTTGTTCAGGAAATTTCATTCACCCAAGCGACTCCCATGTCATTATGGACCCAACAACATGTTGACCACATATATTCCTGCCATAGATATGATAGGGATCCCAAGACATCATTCATTGAAATCCATGAAGAATATGCCTATGTTTGATGGGGATCCACATTTCGTAGCCAACCATGTGGTAAAGTTCATAAGGTACCTTTAAAAGAAAAATATAACTCAATATTGTGACCAAATGGAATTGTTTGTCCTATCCATTTCCCCAAGTACCGATCCTCTTGAGTAATGTAAACCTAAAATCATTCCTTCTCTTCTGATATTGACTACGCACTTCTTGTTGCATGAAGGGTCGAGTTTCCAATCTCATGAATACATATCCCAAATGTTAGATATGGCCCTTCTAGAGGAGGAAGTTATTCAATATTGTTTTATTCTTGAGGAAGAGTCTCTTATTGATGCATACTTTAATGATGGTGGCAAAGGACTCATGAATTGGAAAGCATGTCCTCTAAGGATAATGAGGAAGATCTCAACCGTGAGAGCCCTCGGACATTGCAAGAATGCATGATGGAATATGAAAAGTCTTACAGGATACTGAGAAAACATATAACTCCCAAGAGATTTTCTCCCACTATTGTGAGCAATCAGAAATCCTACATGACACGAAGAGTGAATTTAAAGAGATTCCTATTGATGACCTTCTTCTTAAGGCAATTTATCAAAAATCATGTAGTAAATACTTTGGAGATCATTCTTCAAGAATGGGTGAAGGAGAAAAATTCCTCCCTATCTAAAGAAGAGAACGAATTTCATCCTAACCAACACCAAATGTATAGTGAAGAGTCTAAGGATTCTGAGGAAGATCATGATAGTTGAATAAACAAAGAATCTACAAGTGAATTTTGGGTCGCTGATTGGGCAATTGGGTATGATTATAGAAATGAAGACCCCATGTTGTCTCAAGTCCATAAGAATGAGCTCAAGGAAGAATAAAATGCTTCGCCCCTTCTGAACAACAATGTTGGTCCTTATGAAGCCTTTCCTAGTGGCTAGAAAGGTCTCTTCTTTACGTTCCAAGATGATCCAATCAAAGAAATGCCTTCCAAGATTGTGGGAAATTATGATGAATCTAATATAGAAGAAATTTAGGAAGATTCTTCCCTATTTCATGCCATCTATAAAGGGTTATTCTTCATGTTTTAGCATTCCTTCCCTTCACTAGAGATATGTTTGCGATGATGTTCATTCCCCTAGTCTTGATGAAGAGATTTTCTCCCCTATGAAGGACCGAGAATCATGGTTTTTCCCCAAATACTATGATGGGTCCACTTCTTGTTTTCCCAATGAAAAAAATAGTATGATCATAAACATGTCTGAGTCTTTCACTTCTTCTTACCTTAAGGATGATAGGCCCAAGATAGTTCTTCATCAAAGTTTCATATACTTGGTCATTTACATTTCCATCTCCTACTTGGAGGATCAAATCAAATCCTCTCGACTGGTGTCTTTTCCTTACTCCAAGGTTCCTTTCTATGGCATGTGTGTCTCTTATTTCCCTACCTCCCTCCCATGCAACCCCTCATATCATTTTTCCCATTTTAATTGCCAAGTCCGCTACAAAAAAAATCATAGAAGCTTGCATTTTTGTATTGATCAATTGACATGTTGGTTGTGTTGGGTCTATAAGTGTACCTAGAACTTGACATTGTATGTTATTCATGTTAGAGTAAGATGCATCACATGGTGATTTTTCATTAGAACTAACATCATATGATATTTCTCATGATATAATAGACGTATCTAAATTATAATTTGCATATTTTACTTTTCTATTGATTTTATGGCCTAACATTAAGCATGTGCGATCATTAGATGTCGCAAAAGCATGTTGCCCCATGTTTTTCATCTATTATATGTGCATTTAACAAGCCTACGATAAACAAGATTGTTGTAGTTATCATGACCTCCCATTAGAGTATCTTCATCCACTTGTTCGAGATATCACGTCCCAGTTGAAGCCAGATGTTACCCTCCACTTTGTGGGTGACATCCCTAGGAGAAACAAATTCTCCAAGATGGTCCTCACCCGGCAGCCAAAAGCCCCTTGCAATGATTAACTAGCTTGTTGTTGCATTTTCTTTGCCACCTATTCCAGTCATGTGGTCCCTCATGCATCTGTCACGATAGTATGTTTGAAGGTGGGCCTCCCAAACCTAATATATGCCTTGTCATTTAGTAATTGAGTAATGTATTTTTCTTATCATGGACACTTCGTGGCATGGATTAATGGGGGGGTTCAATGGAAAGAATGAGATAAGTATGTTCTCTTGTCCCATAGACCTTATTTTTATACTAACCCTGGATTCTAGTCCTGTGGGATCTCTTTTACTGACCATTTGGCTTTAGGGATCGTATTTCATGGGAAACCTTGATTTTGGTTGCATGGTCTCACTCCCTCATCCACATATATTCCCCCCTTTCCACTCATTATAACCCCATTTATCATTTGTCCCACCTAGGTCCACATTTCTCCATTAGGTACACATAGGGCTAGCTCTCCCCTTCCCTTGCCTACACCTTGGGTCAGGCCTGGAATGATGCCCCAGAGGTTGACGTAGCTAAAAATAAAAGTAGAATCATAATTAGCCACATTCAATAGGAAAATGTACCACAAAATGCTAAAGATGGTCTGAACAAACACATTTAGCATGTGGGAAAATTCCAATACATGAGCTCTACCCCATCATCATGACCATCACCCTAGTTCCTATAGGTTCTATGAGCCTCCTTCATCATATGGGAACCCATGATTGTCCCAACACTTGGTGGGAAATGAACCGCCCTACCTAAAAAGGGGTTATCCACTACTATATCTCACACATCATGCTCTTACCCCATAAGCCTTGTCTAGTTAATTGAAGAAAAAACATAAAAAGGAAAAAGGCATGTAAAGAAGGGTGGAAAAATCGAGGTTGGGGCATCTCATGTACCACGATTTCTCCGTCCTATACATTATATAACCAAGTTTGGGATTCCTTTATACTATCTACCCTTGTACCCCAGAATGTGGCCCACACCTACCCCTTCTCATCCCCTACTCCATTCACCTCTGTATAACATACCACCACCTTTTTAAAGGATGTACCTTAGACTTATTACCCCATTTAAAAGTAGAAACTACCTAATGGGATACTTGGTTAACCCCATTTGGATTTTGGACACATTAGCACATGCCAAAGCCCATTATGGAAGGGCATACCATTATGAAGTCCCCATTTGTGGTACATAATTTTTAAGCTCTTTTACTTGATTTTCCTGATGACTTGTTGTATTGGAAGGCTAGGGGATGCATTGGATCTTATGCAGGATTGCAGATGGTCTCCATATTGGGTTTGGTCTCCCCATACGAGGTCCTCACCCTCCATATGGATACATTAGCACATTTAGGGTGTGTTTCGAGAGCCATGGGCCACCACAACATTAAACAACACTCCATGGATTCCCAGAGATGTTCAGAGATTGCTCGAGATCCACATATTGGACGAGGAAGATGCACCTAGTTCACCTTGGACCAGCCAGCCCCACAGATGTACCATGCACTTGGCAGCTGACCTGGAACTCTAGGATGATGTGTAATCACCTACACTATCATATGAGCCCTTACATATTGTCTACATGCATCTTTGACTTACTCGGAGACCCATGAGGTCACTTGTGTGCCCTCACGTCCATTGGGAGCACCATGGGTTTTTTATGTGGAGAACAAGGGACCAACCCCTTGTCTATTACTTATGGAAGTCCAAATCATCATTGTGGAACTTATGGACTTCATCAAGCCTCTGAGAGAGCCCAACAACATGCATTATTGATCATTCAACCTCTTGGAAAGCTTATTATTTTATTTTTTGAGCTAATTTGGTGGACTTGTCACCAATCTATAATTATTTGCACATTATTTTAGTTGATGGGATAATGTAGGCTCAAATTAGGTAATTTTAAATCCTAATGAGTGTATAAATAGGAGAGACATTAATTCATTTGTATCATCACTTTGGATTGAATCATTCTTCTCTTTAGAAAGTTTCGCACTTTTTCCTGGGGTGGTTAATTAGAGCATGGATGCATTTTGATGTTTGGATTGGAGTATTTCATCTTGGAGATTCTTTATTACATGTAAATACAAAAATTTAATGGTATTCTCGTTTTACTTTTGTCATATGCATTGAATGGGATTTCTCTATATTAGGGCTAATTACTACATTGCATAATTGAAAAATTGTGGATTTTTTTCTATATAGAATCTCTCAATGTTTGGGCCATGTACGTGAATGAAATATCCTAAGGATAATTCCACCTATGAATATAACTTGATAAGCCATCTCGTTTTGCAAATCGAAGTATAAAATCTTTGAGGTCTCTTCTTCTTGCCCTAAAGGCCAAGCGAAGCAGCCCTTAAGGCCTCCTTGACTGAAATGCGAGTTTCTTTCTCATGATTATCCTAGAATCCATTCGCACAAAGGGATTAGACATTATTCCACCAATAGGTTATCATTCAAATAATATATTTTCTCCATCTCTCCCTTTCTCTTCTAGTTCTAGCCAAGTTGGGTCACTTAGGGCATCACTTCCCAACAAAATAGCCAAAAAAAAAATTGATCTTCTAGTTTCTGTTGCATTGATGTGTCTTCAAAGCATCCTCCAATTCTAATCCATTCTGACAGTAGAGTTGTGAGATAACCCAAGCCATAGCTTTGAGATCAAAATTTTCCCTAGTATTCCCTAGGCTAGCACCTCATAGGATCAATTTGACACTTTTAATTGGAAATTCTTACTTTGATCCCTTCCCTTTCCTTGTTTGGGTTAAGAACATCATTGGTTGTTATATTCCCTCTCCTTAACCTAGGTTGGGCCCACTTGGTCCCATCTGATCCCATACCTTTGAAAATTCAAGTCTTCAAGAACCACTTGGGATACCAAGTTCAATAAGTATTTTAGGGATTGCGAAACTCCTTTAAAAGTTATATCCCCTCAACCTAGCCCTTAAACCCTCACCTCCTTCTCCTAGAAAGCTTTGTACCTTTCTTAAAGAGAAAGCAAGCTCCATTCTTGATCTCCTTCTAGGAAAAGAATCATTAAGGTCAATTCACATCCAATTTTTTATTCATCCTTCACAAGTGGCTTTCCATATACTGGGTCTCCTTCGATCAGTGAAAATCTGTAAAGAGTAGAGAGCCTTAGCTAAGGTGAGAGTGGGTTAAGTCTCCATTGTTTCCTTTGATCTATTATTTTTCCCTTAAGGAATCCATTTTAAGCCCCATAGTATTTTTAGTGGTAACAAGAACCTATGGCTACAATGGAGTGGGCAAAAGAAAATAAATATAATTTTGTTTCTTATGTTAGTGCCATTTTGTCATGTAAGTTTAAGTCGGCTTGGGCTAGAAGATGTGACCCTTGGTGAAAATTGAGTCCACGAAAGAACATTATAAGTAAAAACAAAGTGAATATCATTCGGCATCATCAAGAGGGAGATCATGTTAAGGGAAATGAAGACAAAAAAGGTCGTAGCCCCTTAAGGAGATGAGATGAAGTGAAGGAGAAGGACGAATTATCTTTTCTCTTGTGTTATGGAACAAGTCAAGCAGAGAAAAGTTGGACGTATATTTTCTGGCATGGTTCTATGCATATTATTATGTTTTATCTTTGTGGACAAGATGAAGTATAATCGATAGCATTTAGGCTGAGGCCCTTGGTTTTGTGCACATTGAGGCCATGAGGCTAGTAGAAGGTGTTGAAGTGTAGAATGAGTATCCTCAAAGTAATTTATGGGACTTAATGGTTGTTTTTGGGAGTTTTACATATATTTTGAGGTATGAAGTGGTCGTTGGGATTATGTCCATATTGAGGTAGCAACATGAGCCATAATAAGGTAGAAAAGGCCTAAGTGAATAGTTTCATAGGGTTGAGTTTCATCATGGTTGAGCAGAGACTTTGATGAAGGTATGTGTTTGTGTTTCATGCTTGATTATTGTTGGGCTGGATAAGATTGAATTATGTCCTACAAGAAGGATTTGGATAGTACATTGGATGCCTAAGTACAATGACCCTTGGAGTAGCTAGGGGAATGCTAGAAGGAAAAGTATTGAATACTTAATGTTCAATAAGTTAGATGAGGAAAACCATTATTAGAAGGCAAATCGTTGTGAGCCCTAAGTATAGTGATTTATGTGGAAAATCATTGTTGTGAGGGCATATTGGTTGAATACCCTAAGTGTAGTAACTTTAAAACAATTGATTTCTTGTTAGAGGGTAGACTTGTGAAGGCCTATGTTCAGTGACCTTGGTGGAGCATTGTCATTCCAAGAATGAAGATTGAAGAGTTAATACATGCATGAAAATATGGAGGAGAAAATGACCTTATGAGAAACTATGGTATAATTATTGGAGAAACATTATTCTCTACAAGTATAGCTGGCAAAGGACCTATCAGACATTCAAGGCAAGTGGACTAGAGGGGATGGTGCAAGTGCTTATTCAACAAGTAAGTCAGGTTTGTTCTTGTTCTTAGGCATATTAATGATCATGTGTTGTTGAAATAAATTCCTAGTTTTCCTTGTATCAGGGGTAATTGTAAGGGTCGTGATCCTTGGTAAAATAGGCTTATGTTTGTTGTATTAAAGGTGTATTACAAGCAAGTTTTGGGTTGAAAAAATTATTGTGTACTTGGTTGATTCACAGTTGTACATTTTCTATTGTGAAAAGTGCTTGAAAGTTATGGTATTTCAGTGTGTTTGTGATCGATTTTCAAACATACTTGATTCTAAAGTTCCAATAAAAAATCAACAATGTCAACTCCAACGACATCTAGCCCAAAGACATTTCCTAACAACCATTAGCCCTAGATATATTTGATGAACTTGGTCAACAAACAAACATGGGCTTCCCAATTTCAGATGCAATCCTTTAGAACCCAACTAGTACAACCTTTCCACTAAATGATTGGGGACAAAAAGAAGAAAGAGAGGTTGAATTGTACATAATACCATTTGAGATTTACTTGTTGGCTCATGTATATTTGGCCACTAAGAAGAAAATAGGTGGGTGACAAAACTTGCAATCAAACAATCACAATCATTATGAATAACTTGGAAAGAGGTACTATAGGATACTACATTGAATGACCCAAAACCATATAGAAAATTAGACATTATAGCTAAACATATGATCGAAGAAAAAACAACTAAAGGTAAGTTGACCCCACAAAGAGTTGGAACATTTGCCCTTGGCTGATAGAGACTATCTAATCCAAGACCTAGTAGGCTGCCAAAACCATCTGCAAGCAGTCTGTGAGCTCAGAAATAGTTACTTAAATCAAAATGATATCTATGGCATTTGGGAATCAAATCTACCCAGATACTACCTCCCCTCTATGAATATATTCCCTAAGATCATTCACCTCTGTTGTGAGAACTATGAGCCAACAAACAGTGCAGTTAAGAGTCCATCTGAGACTACCCTTTTTCATATTACTCCTGAGTCTATAAATCAGATGCTGAACTTCAAACCAACCCACCTCTAGTTTCCTCTTACCATGAAGTTCTTGCTGGATGAAGGTCCCAAACTCTCCAGCTCAGAGATAACCAAAATTTCCCAAGTGTTTATGAGAGCAGATCGCAGCCTAAGGAGCCACCTCCTTTCCACTATGCATCTTTCACTGAAGTGGGTAGATATTGAGCATATTGATGAAACCATATTGGTTATGATGTCTATATTTACCCCAGGGTAGCCACCTGCTGTCAAATACATCTATGCCAAATTTATTGCCAACAAGATACATGACCAATTGTTGAGGCTAGACATGGAGGGAATCTTTAAATATTCATCCTATATCTATCATCTATTCTTATATTACCAGCCAGATATCTTCCAATTCCCCATTAGAAAATTGGACCATAAAGGGGAAAGGAGGTCTATGATTTTTTGGACCCCAATCTTTCATGAAGTCTGCAAATCTCCCTACTCTTATTGTGAGTTTATTGATTTGTTTGTATACCCAATCTCTTCTCTCCTGATGAGAACTCCTGCTCCTAGACTGACACATGATATGAAAAGGATACTACAGCTCTCCAAAAACTATAAAATAGGTGACTCGTACTTTTACCAGAATCACACTATTTTGACGATATATGGTTGTGAGCTATGCCCCTACAGGCTTCCCAAATATGTGCCAATGAGACTGTTTGCCTTGGAATATTTAAGGCAATTCATCAATTTAGATCTGAGTCACTTCCATAGCACAAAGAAAAAGGCCCGATTGAAACTTAGATACCAGTTAGGCCCCTTTGTTATGAACAATAAAGAGGGATGGAAGGATGTTGATGAAATATTGGGTCAAACACTCAGACTCAAGAGAAGCTTTTGGTGGGTACCCTATGACCCATATGGATTTATCAATGCAAGAAGGGTAAAATATAGGCTGGCACCCTATGAACATTGCAACATCCCTGACATAGAAAATTTTTCCAACGAAGATGAGTGGGTGGAGGGCACACTAGTTGAAGAGTTAACTGGGGAAGAGAAAATAGAAAAAACCATGAAAAATTTGGAAAAAACTCTTGACTTAGATTCTTTTGTGCGAGTGTCTTTCAAAATACCACAACAAACTGAGGAAAGCTCATCAACTGCTACAACTGCACAACAGGTTGCCCATGAAAGGTCTACACCAAGAACAAGGACAACAGAGGGAAAGGAGTTGGTAGTTGCAGACCAAAAAGCAATGGAAGAACAGCCAACTACCTCAAAAGAACACAGTCAAGGGCAAGCCCCTTCACTACAGGCACAAGCACCAAAAGTACCAGCATTGCAAACTCCTCTTCCTAAGGAGAGAAGTAAGAAAAGAGACCGGGAACAGACCACACCTGCAAGTGGGTCAACAGAACAGCAAGAGGCCAAGAGGAAAAGGGTAGATCCTCCTGAAGAGGACATTGTGGAAGACATCACTGAAAGCACAAGAGGAGAGAGGGCCATCAGCCAACAAACTTCCGCTAGCTCTCACAGACAAGAAGGGGACAAGGCAATGCTGGCCCACCAATTAAAAGAGTCACTGAGTAATACATTTTCTCAATTGGATTTGGAGAAGATCTCTTCTCTAGCCAAAGACAACCGAATAAAGACTCTGAAAGAAATAATTATTGAGTTGGGACATGATCCCAAGGATGCCAAGGGCATCAAAGCATTGATCAAAAAGAAGGAGGAAGATATTGTTGCCCTTAGAAAGCAATTGAAGCTGCCTGTCACCATGCATCCACAAATAACAGAACTAGCACAAGAGAAAGCAGAAGAGATTGTAATGGATTTATTGATGAGAATGAATCAAAGGCTAATGGAGACAGAGCAAGAGTTGGAGAAAGCATTGCAGGCTAAGCAGGGAGAGTCGACCTCCCAGCCACCCGAAACAACTCCAACAATTGTCTCTGCTCCCCCCACAGACACAGCAACAATCCTCCCACTGAGCCAGCATCAACAACAGGTACAGTAACTCCAGATGCTACAACAACAGCAACAACAGAGCCTGAGACTAGCATGAGGATGTAGTAAATGATGAAGGCAGTGAAAGAGCTAGAAGCTCAAATGTCAGAGCTCAAAGAGGCAAAAGAAAGACTAGCCACACTAGAAGTGAGCTATGACAAGTCAAAAATAATAGTAGCATAGAAGACCAGAGAGGTGAAGGCCCTGGAGAACAAGTTGAAATCATTGGAAAAGGATCTCACCTTGCATAAACCTCTGGCAGACATCAAAATGATTTTGTGGACCAAGATTGGCCAGTCCATTACTGACCAATGGCTATCAATTCATAAAATCTATGAACAAATTGAATTAATAGAAAGGGCACAAGAGAAAATTCAAAGGGTCAGGGCATCATTAGAAAATATGCCCGAGCAGGCCAATAGGCTCATCCATTTTTTGAATACCAATACTAAAGAACAGCTAGCAGCTTTGGACATCTTGGATAGGACAAGCACCATTTTGACGGTAAAGAAGGTGCTAACAATGAGAAATTTTATACAGACTTTAGAAAGGAAGTGTCAAGAGATGTAGACCGACATTAATGCCTTCACAGAGAAATTCACAAACTTGCAGTAGAACGGTCTCCTTCTGGACACAGGGCCTCCTTCTGGACAAAATTTATATGACAAATTGGAAAATTTGTTTTTTATAGAACATGAAATAAATCATCTTTTTGAAGTCAAGCCTAACTTTTACAGGTATACTGAGGCTGATGAAATACTTGTAAAAATACAAAGACATCAGTTGCCTACAGAACAGTGGTGGCAGAGTATGCTGGAAGTTTTGCCTAGGTAATGTGGATCTTTCTGCCTATGTACACTTGGCCAAATAGCAAGACACGTGGCAGATATGGAGGAAGGAGCTCAAGCGAGGATCAGGACACATTAAAGCTAAATCAGGAGCAGGTGAAAATATCGGAACATCAACGCATGAATGCAAATTAAAGACACAACTATCAGCCGAATTCCTGGGTTAAAAAGTTTAAAATATCTTGTCAGTTAAAGCATCCAGCACAGCCACAATAACTCCTACCTTTATTTTTGCATTTATTTCTCCGACAGAGTAGGTGAATGAAGTTATTACTGCATATCTTATCCACAAAATATTTTGTAAACTCTCTTTTGTATAAATACCCCCCTAAGGAATGTATTCGGGGTTGGTGATTCTCCTCTTGGACTGCGCTATAACTATGATATTTATTAATACAAAGGTTATTGAAATGCATTGCTGCTGGACCTTCTGAATGTGGATTTGATGATTCTGGAATCTGCTACATAATTCTTTTGTCTTTCTTTGGCTCAATAAGTTATTCTAAACTGTGTTTTTGTGTTTTCTATGTTTGCAAATTTCATATATGTTCCATTAATCTTAACAACAGGGAAAAATAATAGCCCAGAACTTGTTTAAATACACTCTGTGTTCAATCCCTGCTGTTATTTATGTTTTCTTCAAAACTAGCATAAACATAAATTCTTAAATGCTTCTGTTTCCACTAATTCTTTCATTTTGAAAATTGCCAAGGAATTCTTCACTTCTCCTTGAAAATATTCATGCACCTTCCCTCTGCCACCATGATAAAGGATCCTTGACTGCCCTTTACCCCCTAGCTTACATCCCATCAATCACTAGCTTTCAATATTGTTCCAAAACTGATTATCTTGCTCTGTAGTATTGCCCATCATCACAGAAACACACTCAGCAGTCCATCTTCATAGACTCCATTTCCCAATGGAATAATCTCTTTCAGACTTGCATCCTAGCTCTGTTTAAAATCACCATCCAAACAAACCTAAAACAAACCTCTGCACATCATAGCTATAATAAAACTTCAAAAAACAAAGTTAAATTATAAAGAGAGAGCCCTCTCTGGATGCAATTTGGCTAGAAATTGAATTTAAAAGATTGGTTAGTGGTTACCTCAGCCTTATTCCCTTTTCTTACAAGTTTTGGGGAACAACCTGAGTGATAACACTACCAAGCCAGAAAAAGAGATAAAAAAGAAACTACTGTCTAGGGAGGCAATACCCATGCTCATAAATAATAGAGCATGTCCACATGTCAAGTACAAAAGTGGATCCAATATTCATATAAGTATAAAGGAACTGAAAATACATAATGGATCATCTAATCATAATCAAGAAAGTGCATGTCTGAATATCACATATAAAGAGTTGGTCAATCATGCTAAAGTATGAAGCTAATCACTAAAGTCAAGAAAATGATCCAAATAGTACCAAGTGAGCATGATGGAATAAATGATACTACACTGTAACTCAGGTGCCAGCATATAAGATGTCGCTATAAGGAACTACAAAATATAATGTGGATGGTGTCAACTATCATAAACAGGGGCAACTGACAAGTGAACCAAGACATGCTAATGGAAACCTGAGGTCTTCACCGACCACCGTGGTACATTTCTACAACAACATCTACAACATCTGCCCAAAATTGTAAAGGAAATCCTGCATGCAATCTCATGCACCTTACATGCTCCATGATTGTTCTATTCATCCTTTCTGACACACCATTTTCTTGTGGTGTTCTTGCAACTGTCTTCTCTCTGCGAATTCCATGCTATGAATGATACATATCAAACTCTTTGCTACAATATTCACCTCCATTATATGATCTGAGACACTTCAATTTCCTTCCCGTCTCAATCTCAATCAAAGCTTTCCATTTCTTGAAAGTATCAAATACATCAGACTTATTCTTAATAAAATAAATCCAAGTTTTTCTAATTGCATCATCAATAAAAGTAACATAATAATGAGAGCCACCAAGCGATGATACCTGAGTAGGTCCCCATACATCTGTATGCATAAGCTCTAATTTTTCGCTCTTCTTTTATTTCCCAACTCTGAGAAATCTGACTCTCTTTTGCTTTCCATAAATGCAATTCTCACAGAAGTCCAAATCAACATTCTTCAAACCCGGAAACAAATTCCTTGAGTGAAGAATCTTCATCCCCTTTTCACTCCTGTGTCTGAGCCTATGATGCCATAATGATACATCTGCTCCTTTGGAAGTTAAAGCATTAATAGAGTTAGAAATACCATTGCATAAATACAATGTACCAACCTTTTTGCCTTTTTCTATTACCAGGGCTCCTTTGGTGACCTTCTAAGCTTTATCTGTGAAGGTTGTCACACAACCTTCACCACCTAATTGCCTGGTTGAAATCAGATTTTTCTTCAGATCTGGAATATGCCTTACCTCCTTTAGTGGCCATTGGTTTCCATTCTGTTTTTTTACAATAACCTTACCCATTCCAACAATTTTACAAGGTTTATCATCACCCAAATGGACTTGTCCAAAATCTCCTTGAACATAGTCATGAAAATACTTCTTATCAGGCGTGGCATGGAATGAAGCCCCTGAATCTACCACCCAGGAATCAATAATATTTTTGAAAGAAAGAATCAAAGCATCTTTTAACACGTCACCTGTCACATTTGCTTCATGATTTTTTTTCTTATTGTGCATCTCCTTGTTTTCCCTCCCGAGATCTAAAGTCTTTCTTTAGGTGTCCTTTCTTTCCACATTTCCAGCACACTATCCCTAATCTGGACTTGGACCTGCCTTTCCTTGATTTACTGCAATATCATGAGCTCTTTCCTCTTTCTATTTTTCTTCCCCTAGACTCTGCACTCAAAGCATTACCCGATGTCTCACTAGAGCTTTTCCGTCACATTTCCTCACTAAGGATGGCACCGACAACATCATCAGACTTTAAAGTATTAGATCCAGAAACAGAGTTACTAATGGCCATCACTAAACCATTCCAACTTTCTGGCAATGACCACAAGAATAACAGAGCTCTAACTTCATCATCAAATTTTACCCCTACAGAACATAACTGACTTGTAATAGTATTAAAATCATTTAAATTGTCTGCAACAGATCCACCTTCCGACATCTTCATATTAAATAACCATTTCATAAGAAATACCTTGTTTAAGGCCAAGGATTTTTCATATAGTTTCTCCAATGCCTTAATCAAACCCTCTGTCATTGTTTCCTTCAAAATGTTGAAGGTGACTGACGCTGCAAGGCACAACTGTATTGTTCCGAGTGCCTTCTTATCGAGAAGGTTCCATTCTTCATCTATCATACCCATCGGCATCCTTTTTTTTTTTCCGCCCAATGGTAGGTACAGATCTTTCTGATACAGATAATCTTCCATCTGCATCTTCCACAACGAGAAGTTTTGGTCGTTAAATTTCTCAACCCTAAACTTACCATATTCCTCCATTGCTCCCACTCAAACGAGGAACCCTTCTTTCCTGCGAGTTTATCAGCCAAATAGACCTTTGGCTCTAATACCATTTGTTAGAAAATTCTATATTACAGAGCAATGGAACACATAAAATATTGCAGAAATATAAACACAGAAAACACATAAAACAAGAGAGACACAAATTACGTGGTTCACCCAGTTTGGTCTACGTCCACCCCGAATAGCCAGTCCTCCTTTCTATTATCTAGGAAAATGAAGAGACACAACCTACAATAGATTCGCTGTAATATCCTCTGTTTTCTCTCACAGTCTCACCTCTTTGTTTCTCACTCGGAGAATACACATCTATTACACAGCCTCAAATACAATGCCCTCATACAAAGAGAGGGGTTTTCCTTCCAGGGAAAAAACCCTAAACTAAACATAAGTTCTACCATCAGATCATCTGCCTAATGAACGGCCTAGATTGACTAGAAATTATATACTTTTACAAGGAAATTTTACATTTGATTTTAGCTTCGGGGGTGCTGCCCCCGAAACCCCCGCCGGGGGACAGCTAGCCCCCAGACCCCCCATCCGGGGGGGATCAACCCCCCCGAACCCCCACAGGGGGGACAAGTAAAGACACATAAACACATAAACAATTCAAAAAATTGTATATGTGACTATGTAAAGACACATAAGCATGCACACACATTTCTGATACAAGAAACTCGTGTATATGTGAGTCTTCTTGGGGAAACCTACGTGTATACATGACTATAATCCAAGAAAATAACATATACAAATATTAATTAGGAAAAAACAAAAATCAAGGTCTGATAAAAAATATGAGACTTGATGCCTGAGACACTCTTGAACCAAACAACACTTTAAAAGCAAGCAATCAAGAAAATGAACCATTATTGAGAATAAACAAACCAAACCAGGAATAAAAAGAATGTTATCCCGAGTGGAGTCGCCAATTCTATTGTAGGTGAGATCACCCTAGGGTCTTTGGTTGAAACCCCCAATAGAATGGATGGCAAACAATAGCAACAAATTCCCAAGTAATCAACTTAAATGCTTATTCTACTTAATTGTGCAAGAGTGTCCTTACCCAAAGGTCCTACGTTTGAGTAGATCCCACAGGGTGCAAACCCTCAGCTTCTCCTAATGTCTTGGAAACCTGAAAATTATTCAAATGAAACACATACAACAGTAGAAACATAAATCATGTCCATGATATTAACTTTAGATCATATAAATGAATGAACAATTACGCATCAATATAAGATTCATAAACGAATTACAACATAAATTAATGCATAAACATGTTTAATATCGGGAACTGAACAACATTTCTTTATTGAAGTAAGCTAAAAGTAAGGTGGAGAAATACAACCTGAGTCCTTCTTCGGATCCAAGCCGAACCATCCTCCGGATCCATCCTTCCCAGCCTCAGCAATCTTCCTCCATCACCAACACAAGGATATCTCAAGAAAGATGAAGGATATCTCCAACAAGGAAACAAGGGTTTCTTGAAACTTTAGGGACTGCAAGAGGCACACTCATTTCGTCAGACTCGATCAGGGATAATCTCACTATAGTATCAATGTCTCATATCTTCTCCCTTAAGGCCTCCCCATGGAGGTTTATTTATACTTCTCCAAATTATCTTTTTCAGTTGGGCCACAAGCTATAGGAGGTGAGTAACAGGTAAAACCCATGAACTCCACCCGAAATTAAGGAAAAAAGAAAACTTAAAGTGTTTTAACACATGTACGCAGGTTGGGTATATGCTAACCCACATGTACAAGATTTTATCACAGGGAAAAGTAGCATATAGGGAATAAAATAATATTTTTTAGATTTTGGACCAAGTCTGGAAGGAAGGGTTGCCTTAGACCATAATCAAAGCATCAGATCTACCAAGAGTGGTAAATGGTTCTATAACACTCATTCTAGGCCATGATGTTATATGGGCTCACTCAGTGATTAATTGAGCTTAATATTGGAAGGAACCCACTCTTATAGAGTGACCAGGCAAAAAATCTGAAAGGAACCTACTCTTTTGAGTGGTCATGCAAATACACTAAAAGGCACCCACTCTTTCGAGCGACCGAGCCTCAGGGACCATTCCTATCTAAAATGTCTTTCCCCCATGATATCTCTCCAACAGTCTAGGTAGTTCCCCTGCCACTATTTTCAATATTCTAGGCATGCTCGTGTTGTCACTAATAGTATGAGCCATGCCCCTGTTGATATCACATTAACACTCCCTCTTACTAATAGAGAGGTTCTCTACAAGTCTAAGCTTGGCTCTGAAGTATACAAACTTCACCCAAGATAGAGGATTTTTAAGAATATTAGTTTGTTGCTCATTCGCGGGAATATACTAGAGCCTTGATTCTCCCTTATGCACCATATCACGAATGTATTGGTACTTGATCCTAATGTGCTTTTACTTATCAATCACACATGATTATTTGTCAGCCTCACATAGCTTTGATTTTCACATAACAACACAATCAGTTCCAGCATTTGGTTGAACAAATCCAAAGAGTAGCTTATGAAGCCATAATCCCTCATAGCATGCCAAACAAGTTGTAATATACTCTTCCTTTGCAGTACTGAGTGTGACAGATGTCTACTTCCTTCCCGTCTAAGACATCATAGCAGAGCCCAAAATAAAACATTCACTGTATGTACTATTTCTTTCATCTGACTTTCCCTGCCCAATCAGAATCAGTATAATCCTGCAGTTGTATCTTGTCTCAAACCATAGTACGAATCATATATCTCAATACATAATCATGTTTTCTTCCACTATAAATAAAATGTCTAGCCTAATACATCAAGGAAACAATCAACTACATAGACCCAAAATATTATAGCTCTCTCATATTGCTCACCATGGAATTAGTCATGGACTTCCAACCCAAATAGTAGTGCATCAAAGAAAAAATATTCATATCAAATTCAGCAGCCAACTCCCTCTCAATCTATAACAGAATCAAATATTTCTACCACAGTTGCTCCCTTTGACACATGACTCCTTTCGAAAATATGTTAGAGACAAATCATATAGGGTCAACTTTGATAAAAGATACCAAACTTAATGTCTTCTTTAATCATTAATATTCTTCTCATGTATCTCAAGGTCAAAGGTATCCCTTATGTATACTTCTTCTTTCATCGAGAAAAACAGTCTCTACTTCTCTCTAGTATGTTATTCAATAGAAATCATAAATAAAAAAATTAACAGAAGTGCACATAATAAGATTTCCCTTCATAGTTTTTCTTCCTCTTATTGAGATATTTCTTAACTTTTTACTTCTCTTGAGTTGTTATATACTTCATCTTGGAAGTCATTACTAACCTTTTTTCGGTATATATCAAGACATACTTCAATCTTGATGATCAAATTTCTCCCTCTGAATCTATATCTCATCTAGTATGATATCTCTCAATACAAGTCTTCTTGTCACAGGTTTTGCTTTTTTCTTTCAATATTGCTACTAAAGTCTAGGAAGCCTTCACCATGTTACTGCAATCCTCACTAAGAGGTCATGGAAGAATATTTACAACCAAGCAAAGAATACAAAGACAAGATACCATATACTAGTAAAATTATCAATAGTAATGATAAAAGAGATATAGAATACTTATCTTTAATAAGAATATTATCTCCCTATTGAACTTTCACTTCTTGTGTTCATCTTGCAAATCAACATCCTCATACTCAACATCGACATGATGACATACCTACCTTACATGAGCAAGGGTTTCTTTTCTCAGTGAAAATGTCTCATCCTAGGGTTTTGTCCATAACCCTAGGAAATCTCTTATTCAATCTCTTTTATGATTTCTAAGGTTTAAAAAAATTAAATATCTATATGTTAAAACCCTAATTACTCTTTACACAAGAGATAGTTTTATATGGGGTTTTTATCTAAACAAATCAGATATCCTATTCAAAGTCTTCCAAATCCTAACTCATTACAAATCATATTCCAAAAATCCATACAATCCCATGCTTTAGCAAGCTAATATTGATTCTCAATCCAAGTAGTCTACTAGTCTAAATGGCTTTGGACTCCATTCTTCAAGGGGAGCTTAGCCTCTTCTTATAAGCTCAGAATTTTTTTCATATGCTTTAATAACTATTGTAACAAGATAGAATATTCACACCTTCATGGTTCCTCCAAATTAGAATTCCGTCTTCCCTCTAAGCACAATTCAAAACAAATTGTATGTCTTCTAATAGGTCATTGATAATGGCCTACACATGGTTCTTTAAGGATTCCTTTTATAATTTCATATGATTAGTAAAGGTAATGTATCAAGATCATTAACAAGGTCCTCTAATGCAATTTCATCTTTCAAGATAGTAGAGGTCAAAAAATCTAATAGAAATTTTGACACGAGTCTTTAAAATAGACTTTCTCCATTACACTTATACTTGATATTTTGACAAGTTACAATTTTGACTTCAAAAAGTTTGAGAACTATATGTTGCAATGCATCGTGGCGATCATACCTTAGGAGCTCAAGTTATATCTCGAACTCTTGGTCTATCCCTTGGATGAACCTCAAATATATACCATAGAATTGTCTCATATTTTATCCCTCAGACTTCACTTCCTAAGTAATATAGAAGTAACTCGTTCTTGCCACTCAAAATTCACCACAAAAGGTTCTTGAATGATACTACAAGAGTTGAGATAGAACCATAGATGCTCAGACAGAACCACGGAAGGTATTGGTCTTGGACAAGTATCTCAGAAAATAGCTCAGACTTGTATCATAAAAAATGGCTTTGGAACACTACAAAATCTTATACTAGAATAACACCTTTGCAACTCATACCGGTGTCTCAAAGTGATCTCGAATTCACCATAGAAGAACTTTCGGCCTATATCACAAAATCACTTCAAACTGGACTTGAATTCTAGTCTTTGTTAGATGAAAAAAATATATTTAATCTATTAGGGATTCGAAAACTTGCTTGGAGTGAAAATGGCTTATCCCATTAGTGCTTCAATTATGGGTGATCTCAGTGCTCCTTCCTTTTACCAAATCTCAGATACCATGTTGACTTTTTGAGTGAAATTTACATAAGCGTAATATTTCTGAAAGTTGATAATTACTTCCAATGGTATAGATAATTATTTACCACTTCAATTGTATCATTTAGAAATTAAAAATTCAAAAATCCAACCATAAAGACAATGAATTAACAAAGATAAAAATGCACAAGAGAGACACAATGTTTACCTTTGTAAATCACACTAGGGGGGAACCCAAAAACCTTCTTCTTAAAGAAATCTTTAGTTCAACAAGAGATACATAAGAGTCCATGCTTATGGTCCACTACTCAACAAGATGTGTTTACAAGACTACCAACAAGATGCCTATTATAACCTCTTCACTTTTCCACAAATATTCATCTTGAGAAGCTTCACTAGACTTCATAGGGTTAGATCACAGGTCCTTCTTCACAAGGGCTTGGTTTGATCCATCACAAAAAGAATTGGTTTATTCATCACAGAGAAACTTGGATCATCATCATAGAGTAGGCTTGCATCATAATCAAAGAATAGGATTATATCATCATTAGAGATATGACCATCATAGATCATCGATCCACTCACAAAACATGAATCATCGCAGAACTTGAATCGTCAACAAAGATAAAATCATCACAAAACTCAGGTCCTCTCACAAAACTCGAATCTGTTAGATAATCAAAAAGGCAGAAAGATTTTTTTATATAGATAATTACTTGTGATTTTTTTATATTTATGTTCTTATTTTATACTTTAGTTCATCAAGCAATTACCAAAACAATAGCACAAAGACACGAGATGTAGGTAGACAGCTAGGGAAAAACCCCTATCGAGGGGAAAGCTCAGTCAACAATTCTTCCTTAAATAGTTTCACGAGATAATTCAAGACCCTTGACCTAGACAAGGACTTCCTCTACACCAAGTCAACTATTTCTTCCTTTGTGCAGATGATAACCCTTCAATAGAAACTTTGACCTAGAAAAACCAACTTGTAGTAGTAGCTTCGACCCAACAACTAGCAGCAACAAAAACAACAACAAATTTGACCTGGCAAGAGAAACTTTGATCTCCTAGAGAAATCCACCTGAGAGAGAAAGATAGCCCAAAATTTTGATTTTCTTATTTTCTTCCTCTTTCTCCAATTTCACACTCCTTTGACTTCCTTCCTCACTTCGTACTTTTCCCAGCTCTTTCTTCTGGATATCAAACTTTCTTGAGAGAAGTGAATTGCTCCAAATTAATTCGAACTACTCCAATATATAGGCTTCTAGTGAGGTCGAATTACCTAGTTTGAGGATGACTTGATCTTCTTGAGGCAAACTTGGTGTGGAAGTAACAAATATTTTATTTGACTTAATATTAATTCTTTTTACATGATTCAAAAGCCTAAGAAGGGTCTCTTTACATGGACAATGACTCTATTGACTCAGATTAAATCCTAGAAGTACTCAATGGGGACTTTGACCTAAAACATGATGAACCAAGCATGAAATCCATGATTTAATAAGTCACAATAATAATAATAATAGTATTTTTTTATTCTTTTGATAAATACATTTCATTGTGACTCAAATACATTTGAATACCAAACCTAGTTACATATTTCAACACTTGTTCTTAGCTAGGGAGTTATTCATAAATACAAGGAAGATCTCAAAGAAAATAAACCATGAAGAATTTAGGCACCGCAAAGCTATGGACTAGATTCCTGACCACGAAAATATATCCAAGGTCCTCCAATAGTTTAGGCACTTGCGATTCCATGGACTAGATTCCTGACCACATAAATCTATTCGAGTGGGACTAAGATGGACTAAAGCTTTCAACCTCTCTAGGTACCATTAGGCTTACTTACTAACCATCAACCTGTTGATGCCTCGAAAATCGTTGCACCAACATTGGAGGAAACCACCTGGTCCGGACCTTAGTGCAGCTCCTTTTCCGTTTGGGGTAGTGGCTCCGACTGGGGATAATGGGACCAGTTTCCCAGAAATAGATAAATGGGATGAATGAATACTTTGTAGATAATAGTAACGATAAGTGAATGACTAAAACTATTGACAGAAATGTAAGTAAAGAAAACTATCCCGGGAATCTATTTGAACTTCTAAAGCGTAGCTTTTGATGTTCTATATCATAAAAATACAATTATATAGATGACTGCATTCTCAAAACATAGATATTAAATCAATCAAGATTGTTGTACCTAAATAGTTAGATACAATGATTAAAGCGATACTACTAAACTTTAAAGGTTCATACCATCAATGCACACATGATTAAAAATAAGGCATATCATTTGAACATCCAATAGTGGTATGAGAAAGATTTCCTGTTGTTATGCATGCATACAATTAATGATAGCAAAAATAATTACGTAGCGAAATCATATACACAGAATGAATTCAAACAAAGGATAAAAATACCATTTGAATCGTAAGCCACTCCCGATATGAATCACTATGTATAGCTTCTACTCCAACGCATAAACAATCTTTACATCAATGACAGTAGTGCACGATTGAATCAAGAAATTTCTTCATTAGAGTAAAAGCAAGCGGTCGAGTTTCATAAAAAATATAAAGGCTGAAGCACAATAGTGCAAACTTCAGTCTGTTAAGTTTTATACAAAATTTTACGACCCCCTCTAAATGCATGAAAGGGTCTATAAATACTATGCTAATTTAAAATATCTACAAAAACAGAAAAGCTAACTAAGCTGATGTCAATAAATTCTTGTTGCTATTTTTTCTAGCAATCGGAGGAGCTGTATGATGAATCACTCTGTCGGCTGTTTCCCCTTAAACCTGAGTTGATTGAAGGCGAGCATTGGCTCAACTTCAGGAGGTTTGTTGAGCCTGGAACTGAGCTGGGTAGCGTAGGTGGAGTCTTGGATATCGGGGATCACGCATTGAATGGCATCAGTTAGGCATTTGAGAGCAGATCGTTGCTCATGCGGCTTGATTAGAAACCGCCAATATGCTTCCATGTCTAAAGAGTTAACCGTGGTAATTGAACTTGCTCTGCCCTCTAGATCAGGGTAGCATGTTTGTTCCAATGTATTTGCAGTAGTAATCTTTCCAGGTGTGCATTGGGAAACAATATTGGCTAGATATAGAGTATCATTTACTAGATCAGCCAAATTACCAACGGTTAATGTGCATCTTGATGCTGCCCTTTCTGCCTTTAATATTTGTGTTTGCCATTCTGTAAACAATATATTTTTATGGACCTCCAGTATTCGAGGCAAATTGGCTTCCTTACCTGACTTTGAATCTTGCCATTCAAGATAGTTTGAGATATCTTCTTCGGCCTGATTGTATTCTTCTCTAACCTTTTCTACCTACTCACTTACAGTCATAGCTAACTCACAGAGTGGTTCCGCCTGAGAGAGGGACTGCGCCAAGAGTTTAACTTGGGATACAAGTGCTTTGTTGATTATCATTGCCTCTTTTTTGAATTCTTGTATTTGCGCATCTCCCTTGGTGGCTTCTAACTGTGTTGTAATTTGAGCAATATGTTCATCTTTAGCCTTTAAAGATTGCTCATTTGCTATTTTTAGCTGCTCCAATGCCTCTGTCAACTCACTTTGTCTCTGGATGGCTGCCCGGGTGATCCTCTGTTTCTCCTCCTGCCATTGCTGCATCAATTGGCTATTAATTTTCTGATGTTCCAAAAGCTGCTCACTTGCGCGCACTGTTTCTTGTTGGTGTTCTGCTAATCATTGCTCAGCTTGTATTACCTTTTGTCTGACATCTGTTAATTCCGTTTGAAGAGTGAAAATCTCCTGATCCTTCTTTTTTAAGAGAACTGTTACCTCTGATGCCTTGTCAATAGTGGCAGCTGAATAAGCTCCTGCATATTGTGATAACTTGGTTAGGTCATCAGAGGGATCGAGTTTCTCCCTCCAAACTACATTGCCCGTAAGTGATTGTTCAGGGAAGAGGGAAGGTTGATCAATCCTCTGCCTCTTTCTTGATCGTTTTACTATGGCTTTATGCTTAGGGCTGTAGAAGACGTTTAGTGGAGGAATGTCTTCTACCAGGAGAGTAATTTGGTCGCTAGGACCTTTTGGAATTACTTCTATGTTCACAACTTTGGGTGGGCCGGTGGCTGTGCTCAAAGCCTGGGATGAGGCTTCTTTCTGTATGCCGTTGCTCTTAGGAGTTTCAGTATTTTGTGAATCCTTAACTCCACCGATAATAGTACTAAAATGTTGCCATTCCTTTTGCATCTCGGGGTCTGTGACAGTACCCTTATTATTATCGGCGGTATTTTTCTTGGACTGGGACTCCTTTAGCAGTTGTTCCTGTTTCTCCTTCTCTTGTTGCTCATGTTCCTTCTGCTGGATCTCTTCCTGTTCCTTTCTCAGTCTATCTTCCTCTTCCTTTCTTAAACGTTCTGCCTGCTCTTCCTTCAGTTTTTCCTCTTGGTTTTTCTTCTGCTGTTCCTCCTGCTCATTGGTTTTGGTTTTCAGTGTAGCAGGGGGTTCTTTCTGTCGTTGCTGACCAGGCTCGCTTGAGGACGCCGCTTGGGTTGGCATTATTAAGTTCAGGGGCAGAGTTTGCAACCTCTGCTCCCTGAGCTTATTGAACTCAAATAACCCTTCGTCATTATACCTTGTTCTAGCAAGCTCTTTAGCATGACCAATTTATTCCGCTGAGATAAAAATATCATCAAAAATATCTTCTTTATGCTCAAATGTTGATAATTTGGCATGTTCTAGAGCGGTGTATGCATATTTTTTCGGGTCATATGCTCTGTTTGGTATTATAGGAAGGTTTAGGGCTTGAATTTTCATGGCTTCCTTTTCTGCATGTTTCAAATCATGCAAGGTAAAGATTCCACATTTGAAAGGAAAAGTTGGCCAACCCCTTTTTTGCCTTAGCCTAAGAGTCCGTGTAGTACTTTTGGCTGAAAGTTGGTAGGCAATTTCTCGGGCCAATAATTTTTCAGGAACATACAAGGGAAGGACATGGGGATTGGCTTGACTGCCATAAACCCTAACATACGTAAAATATTCTTCCCCAAACCAACTACCCACTGATGGCAGGTCGAAAGAGGCTAAGTAGGAGATCCTTGGAATGGGCTTATTAAAAATGGCATCATAGATAGGAATCATGAAACTGTTACATATATGATACAAGTGATTCTTATAAGACGACTCCACATTCTGCGATGGTAAATATGGATGGGGGAGGGGTCCTGTGCGGTCCATCTCCAACCGAGAATGGGGAATTCGGAATTAAAACACAAGGTATCCAAAATATAAGCACTGTAATAGAATGGAGGGATTATCCTCTCACTGACTCTGGTCTGATTCCTATATTCTCTAATAGCAAGGGCAAGCTTATCCGAAAGGATAGTGGCCCAATCCATAATCCAACTGTTGACTGCCGCTTCCATGAGGGGAACCATTTCGATAGTAAAAATGGCTGAATCATGCAGACCCCATAATCTACACATCATTATAGCGGCATAGCAATAAGGTGAACACAAGGAGTCGATTGAGTACTTACCAGAGGATTCATGTTTGTGCTTACTTGGATTCTACCTCCAATCTTTGATAGGTTCAGACTCAATTTCATTCTCACTTGCGAATTTCTCCAGAAATGCGCTATTGTAAACTTTCTCTGGCATAGGCAAATGATACGTTTGCCTCAAATCCTCTGGCTTGAAGGACCCAAAAATCCTTCCATCGTTTGCGACGAAAGTTCTGTCTGTGATAGGAATTCCTTCAATTGCCCACTTGATAACATCGGTGTATGGAAGCATTTGCTCTCTTGCCGCTATCCTATGTAGGAAGGAGTTGGCCAAGTCCTTGATAGTACACTCTGATTTTTTGATAGAATCTGCAGTAGCTTCTTCAATCACCTGCTCAGGTTTTTCGGCTTCTAGCAAATCATAAGTCCCTTGCCAAGTTGTTCTGGCAAGGCCCGCACACGTTGTATATGATATCAAACCCTTCTTGTTGTTCACTATTAGTTGTGGCGCGGCTAGTGGATCAATAACGCCTGCAACCTTCTTCTGCTTTTTCCCCATTATGCCTGAATTGCTTGCAAAATCTGTATTATGCACATAGAGGTGGTTTTGGCGTAATACTGAGATAACAATGAAACTCACAACTGATAGTAAAATAGAAAGAAGAACGTTGATATAATTTGTCTTTATTAAAACACCGTGGATACGATCTATAGGCAGATCTGAGGTGATGGATTCATTTAAGAGATCGTATAGGACCTGCCACCTTATAAATGCTCATTAGTGCAATATTTGCCGAAAGATCTTTTTAAATCATGCAATGGACGTATTGGCAGCCGAGCGGGAATGATTATGTCTTAATTGTCATTAACTCAGGCTTTCCAATCATTTTAACGGTTTTTTTCGTTGAGAACTGTGCCTTATCTAATCGGATCGGGTAGGGGCGCGAGGATAGTTTCAACAATGCTTTAAGTGCTGCCGATTGCCGATCGCCGATATCGGATCGGGGAAAGGCTTATGCGCATTAAGGATTTAAAATGAGAAACCACCGATCGCCGATTGCCGATATCGGGTCGGGGAAAAGCCTATGAGCAATGCTTGATATACGAAGGGGACCGCCGATCACCGATATCGCCGATAGCTTTATCGGGTCAGGGCTTTATCGATAGGCACGATAGTGGTACACAAGAAAATGGCCGATCGCCGATATCGCCGATAGCTTTATCGGGTCGGGGGGAGCCTTTTGATTGCTTAGCGCATACATATTTGTTTTATTTCCAATGTTTTAAAGAGATATTACTTTTCTTGGATTTATTGGACTTTTACAAAGTAAGAGTTATTGACATCATCTTTATTTTAAGAGGGACCCATTTCATATTTTAATGTTTTTGTAAATAAAAATAAATATGAAATGGGGGGTTGTTTGCAATGCACAACAATTGGCGATTCACTGGAAGAACCAGTTATCTCTGGAAAAAATCAAAAGTACTTTGAAGCTTTTTGAAATAGAGTTTCAACCATAAGGAAAATTCTGATATAACCAGGCACCTATGTATTCTGAACATTACAGAAATAATTTTAATATCTTCCTCCTTTCGAACATTTGAAGAATTGGTACATCTAAAGTTTCAAATAGGCCTTGCTTGGTTTATAAATAGTAGAAATAGGGAGGCTTCTCCAAATCAGCTTTTATGGTATACTTGCCTGTCATAGGTAGAGCCTCTGCTGCCAGCAAACGTTTATAGTCTCGACAGGGATACCTTTTAACCATTTGATTGTCCATTGTCCCATTCAATTAAAAGTGTGATTATCAGAATGAATTTAAAACATATTTTCATATTTCGTTCATTTTTCTTTTTGTCTGAATTCTTGTATAAGATAAAAAGCCATTGTCCTGGTTTGGTGGCCAGCTGTTCACAATGCCACTCACTGGTAGTAGTCTAACTGAACAAGCTAGCTCGTGATGAGACTCCTTGTCTTGAGATTTCAAGCCATTACCCTGTTTTGGTAGACAGTATTGGTAATGTCAGCTAAGCTATTTCCCTATGAACGTGGTAAGTAGGCTTATGATAAGACCTCTTATCTTTAATATCTTTATATTTTAGAATTACACTCTGAAAAATCATTACCTTTAATGAATGGGGTGGACAATCACTTCTTTGAGAATTAATGGATGACAGGTTGGGAGTTAAAGATGCTGATATTGAATTGACTGCTATTTCTAATATTAATGACCATTTGGGACGAATTTGAAAACAGAAGTGACCCTTATTACTTTCATACTCTAAAGAGGAATTAATCGAAATTAATCTGTAATTTCTGAATACAAATGATATCTAATTTCCCAAAAATATTCCTTTTTGGTCAAAAATTCTATTGTTTGAAAGCAAGTACTCGTGATAGTTCTATAAGACAACCAATTAAATATAGTAAAGGGCCAATAAAATATGCCTTAAAACTTTATTTTCTAAAAACCTATAAACAAAGAAATCCTATGAAAGTAAAGGGAGAAGGCGTTACCTCCTCAATTGAAGAATTTTTTAAGGATTAGGCCATTTACGGGGAGAGACTCCCTCACACCTGTTAAATCTTGCAATAGGAAGGTTGAATGACCTATTTTCTCACAAATCTGAAATGGTCCAAGCCACAACTTTTGGAACTTGGTGTGTTTACCTTTGTCTTCATGGGCTTTATCCCATTTCAGAACTAGATCGCCAACTTGGAATTGTTTAGAGCCCGATGAGGCTGAATCAAAAGCTGCTTTTATAATTTGCTGATGCTTGGCATGGGTATCCTTGGCCTTGTCTCTTTCTTCTTCTAGTTTAAGGATTTGATCGTATCTAAGCTGAATCGAAGAGGAAGGGGTTTGTTCGATGAATTGTACTAGGGCTAAAGAGGGTAGGACAAGATTTGTTGGTAATATTGCTTCTTTCCCATATACAAGATTAAACGGAGAGGTTCCTATGGAAGCATTCTGAGTAATCCTATCAGCCCATAATGCAAAGACCAATGTTTTATGCCAATTCCTATGATTTTGTTCGATTGTACGTTTGATAATTTTAATTAGATTCTTGTTAGTGGATTCTGCCAAACCATTACCTTGAGGGTAGTAATTAGCAGAATACTTTAACTTGAATCCTCTTTTAACAGCAAAATCAATTATGGAATTGCCCAAAAAATAAGAAGCATTATCAAATACAAGAGCAGTTGGAACACCAAACCTGGTGATAATGAATTGGTCAATGAATTCGATGATTGCTTCAGAATTTGCTGTCTTTAAAGGAACTGCCTCCACCCACTTAGTGAAGTAATCGATAGCAGTGAGAATATACTTATGCTGCTTTGAAGAAGGTGGATTGATTTCCCCGATGATATCCAGTCCCCATTGATCAAATGGTTGTTCAATGTTAACCAGTTGTAGAGGGAAGGCTGATTTTCTTTGTCTTCCACTAGCAGTTTGGCAATTGAGGCATTTCCTTACGTACTCGTGGGTGTCTCTAAAAAGAGTTGGCCAATAGTATCCAGCATGAATAATCTTGTGAGCTGTTGTGTCAGCTCCAAAATGTCCTCCTGCTGGTCCATCATGTAACTCCTGCAACACCTTTTGGGCTTCAGCTTTTTCAAGGCATCTTAGCAAAATAGAATCATAATTCTTTTTGAAAAGCACATTATCAACAAGTGAAAAACTCTTTGCTTTTAATCTGATGGCCCTTTTGCTTTTGTAAGATAAATGAGAAGGAGCATAACCATTTTTTAAATAAAATATCAAATCTGCATATTGAGATTCTGAATCAGTGTCACTTATCTGATTGATTTCTTCAGTTGGACCAGTGTCGCTTGATTCAGGAATGTTGGAAGCTCCTGCCAGTATCCTACAAAAACCTTGGCCTCTAACAATCTTTGCTGGCCTAATGTCTAAATCATACTCTTGAAGTGCTGTGACCCAATTAGCCCTTTTTTCACCCAATTCTCTTTGCATTAATAGTTGCCTAACAGCTGAAAAAGGAACTATTACTTTAGTATGGGTTTTTAGGAGGAAGGGTCTATAATGTTTAACTGCTTTGAACACAGCAAAGGCTTGTTTTTCCACATCAGAATAGTTTAATTCTGCACCTTGAAGATTTGAGCTAAAAAATGAGATAGGTGCTTCCAAGTTGTGATCATTTAGTTGGGTAAGTACAGCTGCATATGAAGTATCGGATGCGATAGTGTACAATGTGAAAGGATTAGAGAAGTTTGGAGTAATCAAGGAGGGGGCATTGATGATGGATTGCTTTATCTGATCAAAAGCTTCTTTTTCTATTAATCCCCACTTGAAGACTGCATTCTTCTTAATCATTAATTGGAGGGGTAAAATAATATGAGAAAAATCGGGTACAAATCTTTTAACAAAATTTATCTGACCAAGGAATGACTGCATTGATTTCTTGTTGTGAGGGAAAGGGATCTTCGAAATATCTTTGATCCGATCAGGATCAATATAGATACCATCCCGAGATACAATAAAACCTAGGAGTTTTCCTTGATCAAGAGCAAAGAATGACTTTTTGGGGTTCAAAGAGATTCCGTACCTTTTACACCTTTGAAAAATCTGATTTAGGTCATGTAAATGATTGGATCTCTTTTTAGAAAACACAGTTATGTCATCTAGATAGATGACTACTGATCGATTAATCAATCCCCTAAAAGCAGTATCCATAGCTCTTTGGGAAGTCTCTCCTGCATTTATAAGTCCGAAGGGCATCTTTTGATATGCATATGTCCCCCATTTTGTTCTAAATGTTGTTTTGAGTTGGTCATCGGGATGAACCAAGACTTGGTTGTATCCTGAAAAACCGTCTAGAAAAGACATTAGTTCAGAACCTGCCACTGATTGGAGTATTTGCTCCATAGTAGGCAATGGGAAATTGTCCTTCAAGCTTGCTCTGTTCAGATTTCGGAAATCAATACAAATTCGAATTTCGCCATTCTTTTTCCTGACATGCACCATATTAGAAACCCAATTGGAATGTCGAACTGGGAAGATAATCTTGGCTTTAAGGAGTTTATTAAGCTCCGATTTAATCTGACTTTCCAAATTGGGGTGTATTTTTCTTAACTTCTGTTGAATAGGTTTTTGATCTAGAAGCATTGGGATTGTATGCTGGATAATAGACGTGTCATAAGTCTTTAAGTCATCATATTTCCAAGCAAAAACGTGTTTATTTTTTCTCAACAATTTAACAAATGCCTCTTTTTCTTGTACAGAAAGTCCTAATCCTAAATTTACATTCTGAGGAATTTGATCTGTGCCCAAATTTATTAATTCAAACCTTAGGGTAGAACTTTGGATCTTTGTATTGCTTACAGGTCTAAACCTGTCTTTTATATCATAAAGATCCTCAAGTTTTACCACGGGCTTAGGAATTGCATTTTCTTGAGATGTTTCTTTAATTTGGGAGTCGTGTTCATCTTCTTCAATGATCTGGTTGTCATAAGACTTTTCAGAAGTCAAGAATTGTAAAATATCATTATCATTATTAAATACTCTCCAATTAGTGATATTATCAGGAATTGAAGGTCTGAAAATTAATTCTACAGAAAATCTATCAGGGCTGTAGTCTTCTGAAGGTAGGAGCTTTGAGGCTACATTGGCCAGTAGGTCAGCAGCTGACTTCTGGGATCTAGGAATAGAGGAAATATTAAATGCTAAAAAATGTGAAGTAAGGTCTTGTACAAGTGATTGGTAATGTTTTAGATGATTTGAAAGGCAATGAATTGCATTTCTAACCTGTTTAATAATGATTTCCGAATCACCAAAAACCTTTAAGTATTGCACTTTAAGGTCGATTGCTTTATATAAACCCTGGACTAGGGCTTCATATTCGGCTATGTTATTAGTGCATTCGAATTCTAGCCTGCAAGACAACATTGTTTTTTCCCCATTTGGATTAACCAAAATGCATCCTGCTCCTGAGCCTTCACTAGACTTAGAGCCATCAAAATATAAAGACCAAAATAAAGGAGTATTAACAGTGGTATTTACAATATTCTCATAATCATTGAAACATCTAGACTTATCTTTTTGTGAAAAGTTTTCAATCTGAGATGTGAAATGATTAACTGAGAAAGGGGAGGGTTGGGCAACAAAGTTGCCAAAGAATGACTCGGATGAATAATTGCCCAAAATGTTATTGTTGAAAGCTACAGGGTGATTTTCCTGTTCAAAATTGGTAACTGTATGGGTCATATGTTTTTCTCGGCCAATCTTTATTTGGTTTGGCTTGCCTTTATAAGGGAGCCACATGTGTGACCAATCAGTAGAGATGTACCCATGCAATTTTTCAGACCAGTCTCTGCTTAAAATCAAACCATAAAATTCAGGTATATCAGCTATAAGGATATCAATTCTTTGTACTATTCTTGGATCAGCTGACAATCTGATGGTTACGGAATTAATTTCACCAACAACCTGTACCTTAGTTCTGTCTAATTGAACAATATGGATAGCGGACTTCTGGGGTTCTATGTTCAGTTTGGAACAAAATGAAGTTGGCATTATGTTAGAAGATGCCCCTGAGTCAATTAAACAGTTGTGCAAGTTTCTATTATAGATTTCATAGGTAAGGAGAAATGGTGGAGTGTGAGAGCTTGACCTGTCACCAATTAGGATGGAATCTGTAGCTTCAACCATATCTGGAGGAGACTGACCTGAGTGATTAGCAGCCTTTGAACTAGGAAGGGGAGTAGAAGGAAATGCATTTAATTCTTTAAGGAGTAATTTTTGCTGATACTTTAGCTTGCTAAGCTCAAACATGGTTATGTTGGCTTTGGTCTTTTTCATGTCATCAACGATATTGTACTCCATGGAATTAGATATCACCAACGTCTTAGAAGTTGAAGAGGGAGTTGAGGGCTGGTTTTGAGGGACTGCTACGGGTGATTTATTTGGAGGTACTTTCTCCTTTGTTGTAGCAGCACCTGCACTTCTTTTCTTTGAAGTTACCTGAGCAGGCTCAGGAACACCTTTACTCCTAGTGGTGACTGGAAAGGCTTCTTCTTCATTATCTGTATCAGGATCGGGGAGTATGAAGTCCCACATTCCATGACACTCAGCCACTTCTTCTTCATTGTCGGACGTTGGGGTTACCTCTTCTTCTTCTTCTTCCTGGTCAGAGTCGGCACTTGATATGACATTAGGTGGTTTTGCTTCTGTCTTCTTGTAAGTCCTAAAAGGTCTTTTGCTTGATGTTTCAGCCACCTGCTTTTTAATGTCAATCATTTCATTGGACAATGTTTTGAGAACCTTTTGTAGTCCCTCCATATCATATGGGTCTTTAGGGCTTTTCTTTTTGGAGTCTTCTTTAAAAGAAACTTTTTTGGCTTTTCTATCTTCCAAGGAAGCTTTTTTTCTAAGGAATTGATGCGCTTCTCAACATCAAGTGCTTCTTTCATGTTTTCAGCTAAGGTAGGTTTCCCAGCCCGGTCTATGAAAATAGCTATATTAGCAGGTAGGGCAGTGATATATCATTCGCTTCGTATTTGTTCACTTGGTTTGGAAGCCGTAGGGATTTTATTAAGGAGTTTATTAAAACGAGCATTAAATTCCTTGATGGGTTCCCTATGTTCTATCCTTAAGTTGGAGAGATCATTTATTAAGGTTGCTAAAGACCTGTCATCTCCATACTTAGTCAGAAACTGCTCTTGGCACGTATCCCAGTCGGTAATAGATCCAGAAGGTAGAGAAAAATACCAGGATCCTGCTGATCCTTGCAAAGTATAAGGGAAAAGTCTGACAACAACATCTTCATGGGCTACCCCTTTTAGGTTGACCGATAGCATAAAATTATTAATATGTTCCTCGGCCTGAGTTCCATCATCTGGGTTGAACTTAGGGAGCCATTTTTCGGGTGCATCTGGTAAAGGATGCAATGGCGCAGGCATATTGACCGCGCCCGGTCTCGTCCATGGATCTACCATTATAATAGTACCAGAGGTTGATCCTACTATTGGGGTTCCAGATGTATGGGAAGAAGATGATACTGAAGGGTGAGCCGATTGAGATGTTGAAGCTTGTGTTCCCTGGTAGACAACAGTATGTAGTGGAGGAGTGGGTGGTAGACTTTGCAGATGAGAAGATGAGATGGAGGATGTGGATGATAGTTCCCCACTATCAGACTCCTCAGTGTGCTTCTTGGCCCTTTTCCTTTCGGGCAAGGGGAACTCAATGGGTTCGATACCAAGTTTTCCACTTTGCAGTCTGGTAAGTGGATGGGATAGATTGAACTGCGAAGTTGCACTGCTTTGAGATACCTCAGATCTTTGTGGCGAGATGGAGAAAGTCTGAAGTTTTTGGATAAGAGACTGGACTTCAGGAGATTCAAGACTCAATTGCTCTGAGGGATGTTGAGTGTGAGCAGTGGTGGTTGATTCCTGTTCTTCTTGATTATGTGTTGGAGAACCAGCATGTGATCGAGAATGAATAGGATAATTGGAGGGAGAATTACTCTTAGAATGGCTTGTGGGTTTAGATTTGCTTGCCATTCATAGTCGGGGCCCTCCTTCTAGCGCCAAAAATTTTGATGCCTCGAAAATCGTTGCACCAACATTAGGGGAAACCACCCGGTCTGGACCTTAGTGCAGCTCCTTTTCCGTTTGGGGTGGTGGCTCCGACTGGGGATAATGGGACCAATTTCCCAGAAATAAATAAATGGGATGAATGAATACTTTGTAGATAATAGTAGCGATAGGTGAATGACTAAAACTATTGACAGCTATGTAAGTAAATAAAACTATCCCGGGCATCTATTTGAACTTCTAAAGCGTAGCTTTTGATGTTCTATATCATAAAAATACAATTATATAGATGATTGCATTCTCAAAACACAGATATTAAATCAATCAAGATTGTTGTACCTAAATAGTTAGATACAGTAATTAAAGCGATACTACTAAACTTTAAAGGTTCATACCATCAATGCATACATGATTAAAAAAAATGAGGCATATCATTTGAACATCCAATAGTGGTATGAGCAAGATTTCCTGTTATTATGCATGCATACAATTAATGATAGCAAGAGTAATTACGTAGCGAAATCATATACACAGAATGAATTCAAACAAAGGATAAAAATACCATTTGAATCGTAAGCCACTCCCGATATGAATCACTATGTATGGCTTCTACTCCAACGCATAAACAATCTTTACATCAATGACAGTAGTGCACAATTGAATCAAGAAATTTCTTCATTAGAGTAAAAGCAAGCGGTCGAGTTTCATAAAAAATATAAAGGCTGAAGCACAATAGTGCAAACTTCAATCTGTTAAGTTTTATACAAAATTTTACGACCCTTTCTAAATGCATGAAAGGGTCTATAAATACTATGCTAATTTAAAATATCTACAAAAACAGAAAAGCTAACTAAGCTGATGTCAATAAATTCTTGTTGCTATTTTTTCTGGCAATCGGAGGAGCTGTATGATGAATCACTCTGTCGGCTGTTTCCCCTTAAACCTGAGTTGATTGATGGTGAGCATTGTCTCTCAGGAGGCTTGTTGAGCCTGGAACTGAGCTGGACAGCCTAGGTGGAGTCTTGGATATCAGGGATCATACATTGAACGGCATCAGTTAGGCATTTGAGAGCAGATCGTTGCTCATGTGGCTTGATTAGAAACCACCAATATGCTTCTATGTCTAAAGAGTTAACCGTGGTAATTGACCTTGCTCTACCCTCTAAATCAGGGTAGCATGTTTGTTCCAATGTATTTGCAGTAGTAATTTTGCCAGGCGTGCATTGGGAAACAATATTGGCTAAATATAGAGTATCATTTACTAGATCAGCCAAATTACCAGCGGTTAATGTACATCTTGATGCTGCCCTTTCTGCCTTTAATATTTGTGTTTGCCATTCTGTAAACAATATATTTTTATGGACCTCCAGTATCCGAGGAAAATTGGCTTCCTTACCTGACTTTGAATCTTGCCATTCAATACAGCCTGTGATATCTTCTTCGGCTTGATTGTATTCTTCTCTAGCCTTTTCTACCTGCTCGCTCACAGTCGTAGCTAATTCACAGAGTGGTTCCGCTTGAGAGAGGGATTGCGCCAAGAGTTTGATTTGAGATACAAGCGCATTGTTGATTATTATTGCCTCTTTTTTGAATTCTTATATCTGCGCATCTCCCTTGGTAGCTTCTAACTGTGCTGTAATTTGAGTAATACGTTCATCTTTGGCTTTCAAAGATTGCTCATTTGCCGCTTTTAGTTGCTCCACTATCTCTGCCAACTCGCTTTGTCTCTGGATGGCCGCCTGGGTGATTGACTGTTTCTCCTCCTGCCATTGCTGCATCAATTGGCTATTGATTTTCTGCTGTTCCAATAACTGCTCGCTTATGCGCACTGTTTCTTGTTGGTGTCCTGCTACTCGCTGCTTAGCTTGTATTTGCCTTTGTCTGACATCTGCTAATTCCGTTTGAAGAGTCAAAATTTCCTGGTCTTTCGTCTTTAAGAGAACTGCTACCTCTGAGGCCTTGTTAATAGTGGCAGCCGAATAAGCTCCCGCATATTGTGACAACTTGGTCAGGTCATCAGAGGGATAAAGTTTCTCTCTCCAGACTACGTTGCCCGTAAGTGATTGCTCAGGAAAGAGGGGAGGTTGATCAATCCTCTGCCTTTTCCTTGATC